>CABHPP010148847.1:31355-90655 GCA_902168425.1 Peromyscus attwateri | reverse complement strand
AGAAAGAAAGAAAGAAAGAAAGAAAGAAAGAAAGAAAGAAAGAAAGAAAGAAAGAAAGAAAGAAAAAGATCTGCACCAATCCAGGAAAGTTTAAAATTATTATCAAACAGGTAATCTTGAATAGATTAAAATAAGACCTTTCTAGACTGCTGATAAAACTGTACATTCACCATGAAAAAGAATCAAGTAAGTAGAAATCTGAAGATTACTCCTTCCTTCACTAATTCAGTCATGGATCTCCCATACTTAATAACTGCCCTTCACTACTTCAGTGATGGATTTCCCACACTTAGTATCTGCCCTACACTGCCATAGGTACTAAGGGATAGTGCCTCACAAATGAATGAAAGCCCTAAGTGATTCAAACAGAAAATATGATTCACTGTGTCAATGGTCTTAGCTTAAGAAAATGGAACTAAATAACTGAATTTAAAATTGTAAGACAAGTGTGAAGGCAAAAGCAAATTTCTGTAACATGTTATAGAGTTGGAGTGTTTCAATAAGATGCTGTGACAGAATTGAAAGAAGTGAACACACAGAAAACATCAAAAAAACCTCTCTACCAATTTGATAAATAGATAACTCAAAATAACAATTTATGACTTCCCAAATCTGAAGCTACAATGACTGAAGCAAGCACAAGCAATTCATCAAAAGAGTAAGGCAGTGTAGCAGTGCATTGAAATTACAGAGTAGTATAATTCTAATTCTGCTACAAGACTCTCTCTTTTCTCAAGAAAGTTGAGCATACCACAGATAGAGAATATCAGCTCCCAGTTTGTTCCTCAAGGAAAGAGAAAAATAGGGTGTGTCCAAATTTACAGCCTCTCTCTGAGCTTAACTGCAGAAAGCATAGTTCTGAAGATTAGGAATTCCTGAGACCATGAAATCACCACAAAGTGGTAGGAGGCTTGCCAAAGCCACTAGAGCTGTGCGTGAGGAGAAGACAAACAGCATGAGGTATTATTTCCTGAAGGGGTGTTCCTGAATATACAGGATTATCCAAGGGATTAGCTTCTGCATTATCTCTCGTGAAGCACTAACTTTGTCTAAAACATAAGAAACATGTTATTAGATAAGCTAATGATGACTTGTAAGAAAAGCCAAGTGTTGTAACAGTGTGTACTCATCAGCCAGAGTTTCCCACACCTCTAGCTTAGTGTGACATAACTGGGCAAACTCCCAATTACAGATTCTCCAGAGATTAGAAGAAAACACTGAAATATACATCCGTTGTTTACATTTTAGTGGTCATCTACATTAGCACCTTGTGATGCTGTTTCAGAATTCTGATCAGACACAAAATGCCCCACAAACCTGCATGCTGATGAGAACAAAACATCAACAGAAATCTTTGCCTTAGAAATGATGGTGCAAACTACCAACATCATAGAGAGTGAGACTGTAAACTCCTGAAAACTTAATTATTTATGTTGTTTTTTTTAATGCATGCATGCCAACAAAACATAGCCTTTTTAGATATTCTTAGAAAAAAGTAGACATAGCTAAAATAAAAGAGAAAAATTAATCTCAAAAAATCAATTTCAAGTCAATAGATACACATAAATGAGCTAATAAAAATTTCAAAATAAGTATTATATGATATTCAACAAACTCAGATAAATGAAATATGAATGGAGGTAATTTCGATAAAAAAATGGAAAATATGAAACAAACAGAAATATTGCATGCTATACAAAATGGGCTTTAGTGGTTATTAAAAATAAAGGCGGCATAGATTTGGGAGAAGAACATGTTCTATGTGCGCCCCAGTGAGCCTGGGGGTGTGACAGGTATGTAGGCTATTTCATCGTATCCACATATGAAATTCTCAAGGAATTTATTTTTTTTATTTTATAATTTAATTTAATTTTACATATCAGCCATGGATTCCCCTGTCCTCCCCCCTCCCACCCCCTTCCACCTTCCCCCCAGCCCACCCCCCATTCCCATCTCCTCCAGGGCAAAGACCCCCCCCCACCCGGGGGATTCAGCTCAACCTGGTAGATTTAGTCCAGGCAGGTCCAGTCCCCTCCTCCCAGGCTGAGTGGAAGTATCCCTGCATAAGCACCAGGTTCCAAACAGCCAGCTCATGCACTAAGAACAGGTCCAGGTCCCACTGCCTGGGTGCCTCTTTCCAAACAGTTCAAGCTAATCAACTGTCTCACTTATCGAGAGGGCCTGATCCAGTTGGGGGCTCCTCAGCTATTGGTTCATAGTTCATGTGGTTCCATTCATTTGGCTATTTGTCCCTGTGCTTTTTCCAATCTTGGTCTCAACAATTCTCGCTCATACAAACCCTCCTCTTTCTCGCCAATTGGACTCCTAGAGCTCCACCTGGGGTTTGACCGTGGATCTTTGCATCTGCTTCCCTCAGTCATTGGATGAGATTTCTAGCACGACAGTTAGGGTGTTTGGCCATCCTATCACCAGAGTAGGTCAGTTCGGGCTTTCTCTCGACCATTGCCAGTAGTCTATTGTGGAGGTATCTTTGTGGATTTCTGGGGACCTCTCTAGCACTTTGCTTCTTCCTATTCTCATGTGGTCTTCATTTATCATGGTCTCTTATTCCTTGTTCTTCCTCTATGTTCTTGATACAGCTGGGATCTCCCGTTGCCCTAAGTTCTCTTTCCCTCGAACCTCGCCCTTCATTACCCCTACTCACGTCCAGGTTGTTCATGTAGATCTCATCCATTTCTCTATCATTGGGTGATCCCTGTGTCATTCTTAGGGTCCTGTTTTCTAGGTAGCCTCCCTGGAGTTGTAAGTAGCAGTCTAGTCATCTTTGTTTTACATCTGGTATCCTCCTATGAGTGAGTACATACCATGTTTGTCTTTCTGAGTCTGGGTTACCTCAATCATGATGATTTTTTCTAGATCCATCCATTTGCCTGCAAACATCAAGATGTCATTGTTTTTCTTTGCTGAGTAGTACTCCATTGTGTATATGTACCACATTTTATTTATCTATTCTTCAGTTGAAGGGCATCTAGGTTGTTTCCAGGTTCTGGCTATTACAAACAATGCTGATATGAACGTAGCTGAGCAAGTTAAAATGGCTGAAAGACATTTAAGGAATTGCTCAACATTCCTAATCATCAGGGAAATGCAAATCAAAACGACTCTGAGATACCACCTTACACCTGTCAGAATGGCTTAGATCAAAAACACTGAAGAAAGCTTATGCTGAAGAGGATGTGGAGCAAGGGGAACTCTCCTCTACTGCTGGTGGGAATGCAAGCTTGTACAGCCACTTTGGAAATCAATATGGTGCTTTCTTAGAAAATTGGGAATCAATCTGCCCCAAGACCTAGCTATACCACTCTTGGGCATATACCCAAGGAAGGAATTTTTTTAAACAAAATTTTGAAACTGAAATATCATATTTGAAACAAAAACTTATTAGTGGGTTTTAATAGCAAACTTTATCAAGCTCTTGAAATAATCAATACATTTGAAGACAGTCATTTAAATTTAAATAGATATAGGAACATAGGAAATAAGAGTGAATAAAGCTTTAGGCACTTGTAAGACATCATCAAGTAGAATTGTATAGTCATTATATGACTTTCCAAAAGAGAAGAGAGTCACAGCTCATTTAAGGAAAGCATTCCATTTTCAAGAAAGGAGAAAGCCAACCAGATTCAAGAATCTCCCAAGTCAATTACAAAGAGAATTTACAAAACATCAAGAAGAGGAAAATGTAAAAAAAAAAAAAAAGTAGATTGAAAGAAAAAGAAAAGATTGACAAGACAATCTTTCTAACACAATGAGCATATCTTCCACCACAAATTTTGCACAGAGTCGTGTTAATAAACTGCCTTCTAAAGACTCATGTTTGTAACCATAACTTAGTTCTTTGTTCAGGCTTCAGAGAACCTTCCTACTGTATGAGGCAATGGTTAATGCAAAAACACATAACTGGCAGAGTACACAATAAGCAATAATGAAAGTTGGACTGAACTGGGACAATTGTCACACACTCTACAAGGCTCTGGGAACATCACAGACTAAGGTGTTAAAGAGAAGGGTCCAGGATGAGGAGATGTGCAGCAAAAAGATGTCTTCTGGGCATGGCATGGCCATTATACTAATGAACTCAGTACAGTTATTTGGTCTGATCAGCTTGTCATGGTAAATGAAAAAGAGGTCCATGAGGTCTCATCCCTCCCAGAGGGACTTATTGCCAATGAACACTTATGGGAGTTGGTGTCATTTTCTAGTAGTATAGTCACATATACGTTGCCTTTGCTTCTCTCTGCATAACTTCCAAACCTATTCTTCATGCAAATAACTCAAAAACTCAGTAGATCATATACAAGAAGAAGACATAAAAGAAGAAAAGGGGTAGGTTGTGAAGAAGCGTGCCAGTGGAAGGGGAAGGCAAATAAAAGAGAATCATGGGAGTAAAATGACAAAAAAAAATTCATTAAGTAAATTTACAAAACTGTAAAATATCAACAAAAAATGGTATGGGAAAATATTTCACAAAAAAAGAAGTCATTTCCATTAAAATGCTATATTTAGTAGAGTGGCCTTCAAACATGAACTTTTAGACGAATTATCTCTAGGAGTCTAATGTACAAGGTGGTAATATAGTTAGCAATATATCCATCTACTCGTTTTTAGAGAAGGTTATGTCTCAATAATCCCATTGCACTTTGAAAACACACAAACATAATAAAAAATATCCTGCCTAAGGAGTATCACAGCTGAGCAATGTGCAAAGTGGAGTGTGTTTGTTAATCTTGTACTCAGATGGCTGGGAGCTTCAGATCTCTGTTGCTGCCTATTGCACAACAGAGCATTGGAACTATCACTAGCCCAGGAAAAAATAAAAACTGAAAGCACACTGTCAACAGAATGTGTATTACTAGAGCTTTATTACAGACTTAGAAATTTGTTAAATTGAGCTATCCTGAGTCAAAACTGAATATCATACTCTTCGAATTGATTGTATTATACTGGCATTTGCTAAGAAGGCAGATCTTGATTGCACACTCATACATGCACACACTTACGTGAACGCTGGCACAGACACAACAAATAGATGTTCACCAAATTCACTTTGTGACCATTTCACATTATATACAATGCCATCCCACATTATTCTGATATAAATATAAACATTATTTTCTAACTATCATGCCTTCCAAAGCTGTGATAAATGAATTTATGGGACTAGAGAAGTTACTCCAGAAACCTGAGTGATTAACTAAGATTATTATTGAATTTTTTTATTGATCACTAATATATATTGTTTTATTAAAATAAAGTTCAGAGAGGGTAAAGCAACTTTCAGTCACTCAGCAAGAGAAAGGGCTGGGACTCTGCAAAATCTTATTTATTTTCCTAGCAATATGAAGAGAGGATTTCATAACAATTTGAGATATGTGTGTGTGGAAATAAGATCAACCTAACTACAGTATAGCTCAAACCACTTGAGATTATTTATAGCTATATGTAGTCAGACAGCAAGGTAGATGGAATCTATTTTTACCTGTCTATTAAATGGCCAATCTCCCTAGTTCCGTATTTTCAGTGTTCATGAAATGTTTTCAGCTTGCCTGATATTTCTTTTCATGCATAAGAAAGCAAATTCGATGGAAAGTAGGAGAGGAAGGACATGGTTTGATTTTAAAAGAGGAAACTCAAGAATTTATTGTGCACTACAAGTTTAGTGCTATGCTAAACATTTCCTACATGTTAAATTTTCCACTCCTTTCCCATTATTTCACACATTCAAGAAAAAAAAAAAAAAACTAAGGCTAGGCAAGGTTAAAGTTGCCTACAGCTCATATCAAGCAGGTGTTCATATTGAACTACACTAAGCTAATTACTTCACTGTTGCCTCTCAACTATTCTCTTAAAATTTGTGATGGTTGGAATGAGAAATACTCTTCATAGTTTCAGACATTTGAATACTTGGTTCACATTGGTGGAGTGGTTTACATAGTCTTAGTAGGTGTGGATAGCTGGAGGAAGGATGTCACTCCGGTAAGGCTTTGGGTTTCAAACCTACACACCCTTCCCATTTCTGTCTCTGCTTTCTGCTTGTAGTTCCTGTTGTAGATTCCCAGCTATCAGTATCCAGCCCCAGCCACCATGTCCCCTGCCGCCTGCCCTCTGCCCTATGCCCGCTGCCCTCTGCCTGCTGCCTGCTACCTCCTGCCATGCTGTCTCCACCATTATGCAGCCAAATTTTCTGGAACCATAAATCCAAAAATGTTCCTACTATAAGCTGATTTGGGCAGGATGCTTCATCGCAGCAATGGAAAAGTAACTAAGACAAATACAAACCCCTCTTTCTTTGTGTTAAATATACCTTTAATCCACCCAGTTGCCCTCAGAGGTGACATGGAATTAACATGTCCTAGATTGCTACACAGTCCTACAGTCCTACACAATTTTATACCTTGGACGGTGACTTGGAGAGCAGCCTGTATACTGAGAGATGGGAAATGCACAGAAGAACCTTGGGAACAATCTGAGCTATGGTCCCCAAGAAAACAGTTTTATTATAGAGAAGATAAAAGTGACTATTATGCTCACATAAAATTAATTCCCTAGTGGTTCTTTACCATTGAGTATATTGGAAGCATAAAAATACCCATTGTCAATGAATGAAACAGTTGGCTCATTAGAGGTGCGGGATTCTGTTTCCCCTACTCCACTTCCCCTTACTTCTTAATCGTTTTTTCCCCTCTCCCACTATTGCTTGTTTTACATCTCTGTTCTTGCAACACACTTTTAGTGTATTTTCACAAAAGTTACCATGAATATCGGCAGTGCAAAATGAATAATACTATTTTGTATTACTCAAATTCTAAAGTGAGCAAATTATTAAAATAAGAGAATGATGGTTAATAGAGTTTTACAAGAGTCTTAAATGCAAATAAAACATTCACAGGAGGGGAAACAGTGCTTTTTTCCCCCCACACTAAGCAATTTCCATTATAACCTGGAGCAGCCCATCTTCCAAACAGCCTTGCTTATAAAAGCCGAGTCCATATGCAATGATAGTAGGAATCTAGTTTTCATAAGGAAAACTACAAAACAAAAAAAATGTGCAAATACAAATGATAAATTTGTAACCAGAGTCCATGCATTCTGGAATAGAAGCCAGAAGGCAAGAAGGTGTGCAATAGAATTACTTTTGAGAGTTGATTTAGATGATATTTTGATCCTGGCAGGAGTTGCTAGTCATCATTGCAACTTAAGAAACACACAGAGTGATGGACAGTTTCTGTTCACAAAGAAAAATGTCCATTTGTTCTTTTTTATAATTTAAACTGTAGCTGTTGAAAGAAGTATTTTATCACTTATATATTCTTCCAATAATTAATGATGATAAGCTATCTATGTACAAGATAGTGAACTATTAGTTGGTAAGAGAGTTACTTGAAAGAAGTTATAAGATTGTGTGTGTGTGTGTGTGTGCACATGTGCACACGTGCATGAAGTTTACAATTTATATCTTATAAAAATATACACTTAAGAGACTTCCAAAATTTGACTCATGGTGTCTTTTTTATATACTTCTGTACTTTACTTACCCTACCTGTTCAATCTCTATTGCCAACATGGAGTCTTGTCTCCCTTTTGATGCCTTTCATTGATAAATCACAAATGGAATTAATTACTTTCTCCAGTTGTGAATCATTTGCATCATTTTCATTGTGAATATCCCTGTCTATTCCTGTTGGGTTATACAATACCAGAGGGCATTCACATACTCTTACAGCAAAATGTCAGGTTCATGGTGTGTTCTCAATAAGATTTGATGCAAACATAAATCGAATATTTGTAACACAAAAAAGACTGTAGTGTTGAATAAAACAAGAAGCCAGATTATAGAAAGGAAAATAAATTTTAAAGAAGTTGGAAATAGGGAGAGAACTAGTCTCCAAGAGGGATGGTGGTAGGACAGAGGGTTCAGAAGAAATTTCTTTCAAGCATGTATACATTGTGATGGCTGTTATTTGTTGTCAACTTGACTATATGTGGAAGGAACTACAATCCAAAAATGAAGGACACACTTGTGAAAAATTTTTGCTTGGTTTGAAGTGGGTGAATCCACTTTTAGTCTGGACCTATGAGGTAGGAAGAGAAACATCTTTGATCAGGATCTTGAGGCTGGAAGACACACCTTTAATCTGGGCCATACTTCTGCTGGAAGTCTATATAAGGAAATAGAAGAAAGCAGCTTACACTTTTTACCTAATTTCCCTCTCCCTTACTAGCACATTTATGCTGTGGATATCGCTCTATATAAATAAAATCCTGATTGGTCAGTAGCCAAGCAGGAAGTACAGGCAGGACAAGCTGATAAGAGAATTCTGGGAACAGGAAGGCTGAGTCAGGAGATGCTTCCAGCTGCTGCCATAAGTACCAGCATGTAAGATACTGGTACGCCACAAGCCGTGTGGCAAGGTATAGATTTATAGAAATGGGTTAATTTAAGATGTAAGAACTAGGTAGCTAGAAGTCTGAGCCATTAGGCCAAACATTTTAAATAATATAAGAGTCTGTGTGTTTATTTTTTAAGTGGGTTACAGGACTGCTGGGGCTTGGCGGGACCCGGAGAGAAACTCTTCAGCAACACATTTATTCTGTCATTGACTTTAGAGCCTACTTCTTTGGGATTCCTGCATACATTGAAAAACCAGGTGAGACATCCAGCCTTGTGGACTGAGCAGCTATTGGATTCTTGGACTTTCTGTTCACAGGCATCCATTGATTAATTAACTGGATTGCAGCCTGTCATATATATATATATATATATGTGTGTGTGTGTGTGTGTGTGTGTGTGTGTGTGTATTTGTGTATATGTGTGTATGTATCTGTATATATATATATATGGGATTTATAACTATTTATAACTCTCTCTTTCTAGAGAGACAGAAATAGAGATAAGTAGAGAGATTCATTCTGCAAGTTGTTACTGTAGAAAACCCTGAGTAAAACATATAAATTTTCTGTATATGCCATATATATATATACATCTATACACACACACATATATATATATATATATATATATATGAGTGTGTGTGTGTGTTATATGTATGCATGTGTATTCATATCTATAAACTGTTTATATTAACAGGACCATGACAAAGTGAAGAAAAAAATTGATGGTGACCTGGAAAAAGCAAGCAGTGCTTGCACATTCTTGACTTGCAAGTCTTTCTCTTCATTCATGATTTGAATAACAGATTTACTTTCATTTCTGATCCTTAGGACAATACTTGAACTTGGTTTAAATCTGCATCTGGTGCCCTTTCTTGAATTATTTGGTCTTTTCAGATTCATCTTTTTGTTTTCCTGAATATGCTTTCTTTTTGGTCCTGCCAGTCTAAAGATGTCTTTTTAATCTCCTGATTTTCTTTCTTTGTGAGACTCCCTGAGAAATCTCCCTTCCACATTCACACTCATCCCTGTCAATATTAATGACCAATAAGTGAAACTCCTCACCTGTGCCCTGTTTTCTCTGCATTGAGTTATCTCTAGCTGTCTCTCTTGTCTGTTCTCTGTGTGTCACTTGCCACTTTCACAGAATAAGGTGAAAACAGCCACTTATTTCATATCCTTAACTTTCATTGTTTTTCCTTCTTTCAATGAGTACACATTATGCTTGTACATCAATCTTACGTCTTGTCATATTGAAACTCAAATTATTATTTATATCATTTGAGTTTCCATTCCATAACAAATTTAAATTGAGTTTGAGGAGCACTGTATCATATGTCTTCATTATTGTTAATAGTATCTTAGACAAGTATATACTCAACATCTTCTATTTTGTACATATCATATATGGCTGCCAGTATAATAAAAGCTAATATTTATTGATTGTTCATTTTGTATATGACTCTGAGATAATCCAATGCCAATAGCTTCAGGTAGTCAAGTCTGTTCCCCTAAAATAATAAAACCTTAGAGGCCTCCTATGAACCATACAACCTATAAAGCACTTGTATCTCTGATTTTTGACATAACAATGTCTGAATGAATGGTACAACCATTACGAATAAGAAAATCATATGGAAAACTTGTCTTTTATACACAGATAAATGTGTCTTATTCCTCCTTATTATGTAATGTTATCTTTAATTACACAATTACTTGTTGAATATTTAATTTCATGAGTGAAATATATTTTTTTTCTACAGAAATATAAACTGCTTATAGGCCTAGCTTCCATTTCAATTCCTCCCCTTTCTTCCTTAATTTTTGGTCAATTTAATTATTACCTCACTTAAAACATTAAGTAATTGTATGTGTGTGAGAGAGTATGGGCACATGTGTGCCATATATGTGGAGGTCAGAGGATAACTTTTGATAATTGGTTTTGCCTTCTACTTTATTGAGACAAGATCTCTCCTGTGTCTGTTTCTGATTTTGTCCTATATACTACAGAGTGCTGGCCTGTGAGCTTCCAAGTGGTTTTCATGTCTGCCTCCCATCTCTCTATAATTGTGTTGGGATTGTAGATGCATGCTCTCTAGAGCATCAGGAATTTAACTGGCTCCAGGGAGCACACTCAGATTTTAATGTGTGTTCAGCTACTGGTCTTACCGACTGACACATCTCTCTGGGTTTTGAAAATGTTCTTGTTATATAGCTTGGTCTGGCCCCAAATTTGTACCTCTCCTCCCTCAGGTATTAGTAGTACAAATTTGATACCATAACCAACTCTTATTTGAATTTTTCAACTTAATTTTTTTCTTTCCTTTTCTATATGGTCTATTTTTATATATTTTTGACATATTCATTATGGGTTAGATGGCACCATAATTTGTCCTGCCTCTTAAATCAGAAATAAAAGTTTCTTTCTCTATGATAATGGCTTTACCAAAAAAAATAGATTTCTCATTAAATTTTACACATAATTGGATGTCCAGTGATTAAGTCTCAGTGTGATTCTGTATTTTTAAAAATTACAATATTTCTCTTCTCTCAGATACTTAGGACTATGGTTAAAATACCAGTGGGTTAGGCTCTTATAAACAGTTTTCCTTCAAGATAATCCTTGTTTAGAATAGAGTATGCTAAGCACTTTTTTTTCTAACTACAACTCCACTCACCCCCTTTTAGCTAAAACTGAAGAAGATTCTTTCAAGAACACTTAATGCTCCTAGAAGCAAAGCTCACTGAGTATGGGAATCCTCAAGGAATGTTTTTCCATGCTTATCCACTTGCTCACTAACATGGCACTGTATCCCTGGATGATTCTGATCCCATGCTCATGTTCTGAGAAGTGTGAGCCCCTCTATGTATTGCCTGTTTCCTTAGTTTTAAGGCAATAGTCTACCCTGCAATGCAGTTCCCTGATGGACTTAAAGAGAATTGTTCAAGTATAGTTTGTTCATCTTTTGTCTTATGTGACTGATGAGAATAATGACTCTCAAGCTCCAGACACCTATATGATAATGTCAAAATGGGAAGTCTGACCTCTAGGCTCTGGAGGTCCCTATGTTTGTTTTCCATTCATGGACACATCTCTGGTTTTTCTTCTGTCTCTATCATACAGCCCTCATTTCAACCACTCATATGTAGGACAAAACCTTGAATTTTAACCCTTTTGTTTCCTTTTTGTTTCTGAGATACTTGAGAGGTAGGAAGAACATCGAAAACAGAATGATATTGCTAGCTCATTGTTTCTGTCTGTTGTGACCCTTGAAGCCTGAGATCCTCTGGGTTCCCTTCTTTCCCATAGACCTAAGTTAGGGATTTTTGATACTGCTCTTCTCCAGCCACTTATATTAACTACTGTACAGGTGCCTTTTCTCCTGATTTTAGTGATGGCCTTCAATTTGTACTCTATGGATTAAATCTTGATCTAGATGATCGTGTAGCTGAAAGTTTTCTCTGGTCCCACCCGGCTCCTGCAGCCCCATGGTCCAACAGTCACTCAGACCCAAATAAACACACAGAGGCTCATATTATTTTTAAACTATATGGCCCAATGGCTCAGGCATCTTGCTAGGTAGCTCTTATATCTTAAAATAACCCATTTCTATAAATCTGTACTTTGCCACATGGCTTGTGGCTTACCAGTACTTTACATCTTTCTTCTTCTGGCAACAGCTAGCAGTTTCTCCTCAACTCTGTCTTTCTCTTTCCTCTCTCTCTAGTTAGAATATCCTGCCTAACCTTATTCTGCCTCACCATTGGCCAAACAGTTTTATTTATCAACCAATCAGAGCAACACATATTCATAGCATACAGAACGGTATCACCGATCACAATCTACTTCTTCATGAATTTGCCAGACATGTGATTGTAACATGTGAATGTATCTTTCATGGTCCTCAATCTCTTGACAACCTACTATTTGAGGATAGAGTCATTGCTCTGAATAAACTCAGAATTCTTAATGCCTTTCTTAACTTCATTTCTTGCTGGTTCTTTAGCTGTGTAGCTTGCCATTTTATCCCTCATTCTATTGGACCATACCATTCACATTTTCTCTTTCCCAGAGAGGAGAAAGATATTCCAAATTTTGCACATTAACATAAGCTTAATTCATTTATATCACAAATTACATATGAAATATTCCAATCAGAATGAAGTTCCACAACTTGGTTTCTTTTTTTCCCCTCATTTAGAACTTTTTTTTCTCTCTCTCTATTTTGTAGTCAATTTTATTTGCCTCACATCCTGTCTCTTCCCCACAAGGATAGAGGCTTTATCTCTTATTTATCATTGATTCCTCAGTATCTAGCATAGTGTCAGTCTCACAAAATGCATGTGATGAATATTTATAATGAGTTACAAGAGAATGCCATATGGGATTACATAAAACATGAAATGAGGCTCTATTTCTATATTCTTAACCTGCTTGCTGAACTTCCATGCTTATGCTCCTACTGTAAACTGTAAGCTATTAGGCTCAGCAGAATTTGTAAACAGCCAGCCTGCAGGCTGAATGTTATGCACAATATTGCTTTTTTTTTTTTTTCCGTTTCTGGCACTTTGTACTTGGAAGAAAATGTTGCCAACATTTAAGGAGCATAAAACCCAAATCCTAATTTCCACTTCATCTTAAAATCTTTAAACCTAAAAGCTCAAACCTCAATTGTGCTTTGTGGTCAATCAGATATAGACATGTGGGGAAGTATATTGTACTGCTATTGTGTAACTTGATGCTAATGGGCAATATTTTTTAGCACCTTCAGTCTCTAATGCATTTTCTATAAAATGGACATAATGTTTAGAATTACTGTGACCAACAAGCTAACTAATTAGATGGTGTATACAAAGATATTAATTATACAGTTTACCTGTAAGATCTGGCACAAGTCAAACATTTCACCAATAAATAAATTACCAATTTGCTATTGTTGAAATCAGCCACAGGCTTCTATAATTAAGTTTGGATGTCTTTGTAACTTTCACTAATGGAAGAATTGCTTTAAAATTACAATAATGAATTTTGTGGTGTAACCAAGGAATGCTGTGAGTTATTGAGTGATTCACTTGTGGCTGTTGTCTCTCTGTTACCCATGAATTCTCATCCAATGAAACTCAGGTATCTAGGACATATTTTCTTTCTCATTAGCAAAGCATCTCTGATGACTTCTTTATCTCACTTCTCTTCTCCACAAAATATCAGAAGATTCCTTGTTGAATCTTTAGAGCTGTGAACTTTAGTTGGGTGGCATCAGTGCAGATGTGATCAAGTGCTCACAAAAAGTACTTTCTCTCTTCCCATTTCCATTTAGTCAACAGAAATCCTGGAATTTAATTTTTACTGTCATTTATTTTTCTTGTCACTTTTTCTTCCAGTATATGTACATGGATATATAAATACCACAGCTGCCTTTGCTCCAGGATAAATCAGTTATTTTATCAGTGTACCTTTCCTCTTTCTTTTATTGCTAAGCAGCCTTGACTTAAGCTATTGAACTTGTTTCAGGATTTTTAAGCCAAGCACACTTTTGGCACTCATCACTTTGCCTATTCAATTAAATGGTAGCTATCCTGTAAATGAGTCTTGATGTCTAAGGAGGCGAAACAGGCAAAACTAGAAAATAAGCACCTAAAATACATGTGCAGATTCCAGAGGAATTTGGAACTACCCATAACACAGAGACAATTTGGAACTATTCATGAGGAATTTGGAACTATCCAGAGGAATTTGGAACTATCCATGACAGATTCCTATATTTAGTAAGACTGGAATTGGTAGAACAAGAGAAAAGGCAGAGTCCCTTAGACACTTTGGACAAGGGTCATTGTCCTCTTGCAAAGTAGTTGGCGGGTAGTGAATGCATACTTCACACAGAAGCCTAGCCAGAAGGCTTTCAAAACCTACCTTAGACAAGCTTTATTGTCCCAGCTTGGTTCTGCTCTCTGTCTTGCTTCTAATTCATGCAACTAGGCATATAGACTCTGCAAAATCCTAAACTACCATTGCAGAAGATTTGTGGGCCATTGTTTATTTTACATAAGAGATTCCACAGAAACAGAACTCATCCTTTTTCAGTTGTGTGTTATGCTTTGCTTTCTAGATGTTTCTCATCTAATCTATATTTTAATTTGTTTCTCAAATATATCTTAAAAGCTTATCTAGATGCACTCATTTAAAATTTGAACTTTGTCACATTGGTTACCAAGCATTCAGAGTATGGGCTCTGGTAAGACTAGCTATATCCAATTCATAACATTAAATTCAGAGCAGTCCAGGTTTAAAAAGAAATGCTAGGATTTTTTATGGTACTTTAACTATGAATGTTATCCAAGTGTGGAAAATTCAGCAAGCATCATAAACAATAATGA
The DNA here is from genome assembly GCA_902168425.1 of Peromyscus attwateri. Lineage (NCBI taxonomy): Eukaryota > Metazoa > Chordata > Mammalia > Rodentia > Cricetidae > Peromyscus > Peromyscus attwateri. The sequence goes on along the minus strand of CABHPP010148847.1, from coordinate 75,868 downwards.
TATAAGGGGGGAGATATAGTAAATGAAATATTAGTGAACCTCTGAATACATGGACATGGGGATGTTTGCAGAAATAATGATCAGTTAAGAGGGCTCTGGAACCACCCACCAGTTGGAAATTCATGCCATCATATCATCTATTTAAAGGTAATACCACACAAGAGATTTAAGAGATCTTGGCTAAGTGTAACAAAAAAGACAAAGAAAAACTATCATTCCTTGACATTTCTATTTTAAGTGTCTTGGATTACCAATATATTTTGATCAAAATAATAGGAAAGCATCATCTTGACATAGGGACACCCATTGCTGACATAATAAGTACTGACATATTAACATATGGATTCACTGCTTGTTGCATCATTGAAATATGGAAAGAATGAGGTCATGAGAAACTAGCGGTTCTGATCATTCAGTCTTAGAAGAAGCAGAATACAGACATGCTGAGAGAAGAGTAACTCTGATGCAGCTGCTTATAATATGGCCTCAGCTTCATCTTCTCTAAATGGGAGTTAATAATAAAATTTGGGTCATTCCTATGACTTGGGGTAGATAAATTCTATACCTGGGTTATATTTCTTTAGGGACTTTGCTGACAAGCAGAGGGTATTCCTATTGATCATCAATGGAGTGTTGAGGTAAACTAATATAGAGAACACAGGAAGAGAAACTTTGGGTAGGTTTAGAATTAGGAGCATGGTGTTTTTTTGTTACCCAAAGTGTTAGAGTCAGAGCAATGGTGTAGGCATATCTAACAAGTTAGGCTGGGACACTCATCTTCAGTTGGCTAACTAAAAGGGAAAATCATTTGAAAAGCAAAAATGGTAGATGTATTAAATGCGGCTATGACTAGATGAGGAACAAGGAGGTCCCGTGATCCCACAAGTCCCTTGTTGGCATTCTGAACTGAGATTTGAGTTTCAGTAGAAGCTAAATAGTATGCATAATCAAGTGATCCAGGTCCAGGTGTGGTTTTGTTCCTTACTGAACCAGCATGGTTTTCTCTTGTTCCAGTATCTCTCACACATGATCTGATAAGTTAAAACTTTGTGAAATCTTTTTTGAGGAGACAACTTGCTCCCCCAGTTGGCATCAGACTTTAGTATTTCCTTCTCCTGGCATGAGAAATCAAAAGGAAACTTCAATTTCTTGGAGTACATTGTCTCAAAATTCTGACAGCTGAGAGGAGGGGGACAAGCATTTTTCTAAAATGTCTTCATTTCTCTCAGGATTACAATTTGATTTATTTTACAGTGTGGCTTTGAACCTATTACCCTGACTCATTTGAGAGCCATCTTAGATCTTTGTTTAAACTCTCCATCACACTGGCAAAAGGAAGATATAGTGCATTGGCAAGATTTTAATTGAAGCCATGTAGGAATATAGGCATGACTTCCCTGGAGCTCCAATTGCATCTGCTCTGAACAAAACATCTCTCTATCTCTACGAATGATTGATGTGCAATGCCTGCTAAGCTGAGCTACATTTACTGATTAAACACAGAGTGTGAACAATAAAGGCGGCAGGTTTTATTCACACTGCATGTGCTGAGTTCTGTTCTTCAACACAGTGATAGGGAGGAGAATCTACTAAGCCAACCCCCAAGAATACAGAACATTGACACCATGGTATCCTAAAGATCATATGTGACTTAAGGTTTCTGGTGATTTAAAGGCTATATGCCCAGTGCTGACTTCATCTTTAGCACTCTCTCTTTCCATATATTAGTTATGAGCTTTCATTGATTAGTTGGTACAGGTCTTTCTTTTCTTCGAATATGCATCTAAGCATGCTGGTCACTACTTGAACCATATGCAAAATCAGAGTTGACAAGACCTACTTGTGTCTTTAGAAATAGAAAACAGATCTAAATCAGATCTTAAATCATATGTGCCAACCCACCTTTCCCAGAGCCTTACATTAAGGAAATGGCCCAGTAAGTTATGAGTTGGGATTTGTTTCCCATTCATTACTCTTTTGTGTATGTCTAGCTCCTTCTTAGGAGAGATCATCAGAAAAGCTAACTCAAAGTTAGTTTTACTCAATTACAGTTGAATACTCTCAAGCCTCCAGGCATAGCACAGACTACTTATGCTTTTCATGTATTTATTGTCTTTGGGTCTAGATACTGCTTTATCCACTGTTCTGCATAGTGTTTTTCAAAAATTATTTCTTCTAATAAAGACAATGAACACATCATATCCAAGGTTGTAAGGACAAGGTACAGCTCCATATCAGAAACTGAGGCAGCGATTGCTTGAAGTTTCACAAAATAAAGCAAATAAACAGACCCCAAATCCAGCAACCGACATGACAAGTGCACACCCATAGGAAGCAGCCAACTTACAAAGGAGGTTTACAGTCATTTATTTCTGAAGGAAATGTATTTTGCAGAGCTGATAAGAAAACACATTTTGTAAATAGGCAGCCTGAGCTAAAATCCTTGTAAGTAGTCTTGGGGCGGTTAGTTAAACCACCCTGAGCCTTGCTTCCTTCATGTGCAGAAAGCATTAGAGAAATCTGTCTCCTGGTTTTATGCAGAGACTAAGTTCTTACATACATTGTGACATGATGTGGCAAAACATGTTTTGAAGATTTTTTTTCCTGTTTTGACAAATTATCTTTTGTATTCTTCCATCCCCCCTCCCCTCATTAACTACATATAACATAGCACTAGCTCTCTCTCTTCAGTTCACAGAACTAGTCATGTTCCAGTTTGAGAATCGTAAATACGCTGATAGCAGCCATTTCTATACGGTGCATTTGTCTTCTAGGTCCTTGCTCCTCATTCCCAGACACAGTGATTTATTCTATACTTGCTTGAAAGAATAAAGTAGAAAGGTGCTTCCCCAAGTCATTTAGCTCTAGGGAAATGGATTCTGTTTGCTTTTGGTTTAACTGATCCCTTCTTCCTCTGGGCTGTGCATTTTTGCTTTCCTTTTAAAAAATAAAGAATAAATAAAAATAAACCCTCACGATTTGTCCATGCCTTCCAGTCATTTCCGCTGTCCAGGACACAGTGATAAATTCTAACACAGCAGCAACAGCTGGAGAGTTCGGCACGTTCCTCTGGGAGATCCCAATGGTTGGTGAAACTAAAAATAAAGAGATCTTAGGCATCTCCCTAAAGTGCTTTTCTACCATCCTGATGGCTGGCTTGTTTGCCCACGCTGCTTGAGCAGAGGTCTGTTAATACAATGTTTGCAAAACAGCTGGGGAAATGCTTAGGTATAAAGGACTGCAGGAGCAGATTTGATTGTTATTAATGAAACTGCCTCACCATTTGGCACAGTGTCTTGTGCCTTTGGAATGCTGTATTCGGTAATGTCTGCCTGAGGTATGCTTTGCCACTCGCAATTCACTGCCAATTAAAATAATAAATAAGCAGCATGAGCTGTAGAAAGTAGAGGAAATGATAACTTTTCTTCCTGGTCAGAGAAAGGAGAGGCTGGCTAGGATGGAGAAGATGAGAACTTAGAGGTAACTATTTTCCTCTCCCATAGTACCAGTTGTATTTTCATTTTATTCACACTGCAGTGGGTAAAGAGGGAGACTTAGCCACAACACTGCCATAACAGATCATTGAGGTCTTCTATTTCCACACAGTACAGACTATATCTTTCACATAAGTCTAACCTCCCCTTTATTGTTCCTGTAGACTCTTGGTATTTAATCCATTCATTGGGGGAAAAAAGTACATTAGCTTTATTTTATGGGAGACAACAAGAAATACCAAACACATCCTTATTCCTAACAATGTACCTATCTATCTGTTGACAATCTGGGACCCCTGCCTGCATGGAGCTACGTGTATGCCTCACTTCAGAAAATGGAAATGTTATACCCCTTAGCAAACTCTTGATAATTCATTTCTATTCAAACATGTTCCTGGATATCTCAAATTGGGAGAAAAGGGCTTGATGTGGCAAAAACTCTGTCCTCTGATTGAACTTTCAGGGAGAATCCTCTATTCAGCATTTTATACCTATACATAATTGGTTGTGCATATGATTAAAATCAGAGGTATTATGAGTAGTGGAGAAAAGCTTACATAATCCAAGTCTGTCAGTCAAAGCAGAGAAATGTCCAAGCTACAACATTAGCAACCACCTCCTCTTTAGACACCATAAAAGAAGGCTCCAAGCAACAAGCCTTCCCTCAGGTGTCACTGCCTCTCTGCTCACTCTGTTCAAAACTTGGGAATTCACTTTCATTTTAATACAATTTCTCCCTGAGTTTCCTCTTGATTGTGCATCTTTTCCAATTCTGTGAACAAGGGTCAAGAACCTGGCCATGCTTGGTTCAGACAACAGCATCTGGTTCCAATGCTATATCCTATTAAGTTTGTTCTTTTAAACTCTCAGTGCAAGGAAATAACCCATAAAACACGTAGCCTCTTAAAATAGTCATCCATGGTAAATGACATTGTTTCCATGAGACTTCAAGCATCTAGGTAAATTGTCCCAGATCACAAACATTTTAGGTAGGTTTGTGAAGAATAAATTAGATACGTTCCCACAAAAGGTTTGTTTAGTGCATGTTTGTTTTACAGCTTGACCTTATATCAAGACTCAAGAAAGTTAAAGTGGATCTTAGTCCAGAGTTAAAATGAAGACATATACTTTTGTATCACCTCATATTAATTACTTACAGACTGTCCTTCTATACACACACACGGATATACACAACATAAACTGCTAAACTGAGAACCTATTCATGCGTGACTTGTTTCTTCTTTAAAACTTACTGAAAGCTCCTGTGAAATTGTGCTGAAACAACGTAAGAGGCCGGGCAGTGGTAACACAGTGATGCCTTTAATCCCAGAACTTAGGAGGCAGAGGCAGGTGGACCTCTGAGTTCGATCGAGGCCAACAAGGTCTACAGAGCTAGTTCCAGGATAGCCAGGGCTACACAGAGAAACCCTATCTTGAAAAACTAAATAAATGCATACATAAATAAATAACTTAAGAAGACAAAGGAAAGGAAAGGAGAGGGAAATGTTATTTTCCTGAAGGCTTACATAACAGTGCCAGCAGGATTCCAGCTGTGTGTGTCATCTCATGTTCATGGTCACTTTGGAGAAGGTAGGATTACTCCCATTGTGGAGACAAGAAGACAAAAGTTCAGAGAACCCACATAACTAGCAAATGTCATTAACTACCTGTCAGAAATGGGATTGCATCTGTTTTTGCCAAATGCTTATACCATAGCACCAATACAAAGGCTTGTTAATGAGCATAATAATGAGAGAATAATAACATTCTGCCCACCATCAGACTACAATTACAGTTTATTTACTTCTGTTTCTGCTGGTATATTAGCAGATTATCCTTATGGTAGTCATTTAGAGTAATACTTACTGATAAAGAGAATGTAGAGAGAAAAACAATATTCAAGTACAGGGTAGGATGCTCTATCTATCTATCTATCTATCTATCTATCTATCTATCTATCATCTAGCTATTTATCTTTTATCATCTAGCTATCTATGGTCTATCTATCTCTTTATCATCAGTCTATCTATCTCTTTATCATCAGTCTTTCTTTCTATCTATCTATCTATCTATCTATCTATCTATCATATAGCTGTCTATCTCTCATCATCTAGCTATCTTCATCATCTATCTAATCTATATACATATAGTTATATACAATGAAGATATAGATATGACTGTTGAATTTTTTTTTTTTTTTGGTTTTTCGAGACAGGGTTTCTCTGTGTAGCTTTGCACCTTTCCTGGAACTCGCTTTGGAGACCAGGCTGGCCTTGAACTCACAGAGATCCACCTGCCTCTGCCTCCCGAGTGCTGGGATTAAAGGCATGTGCCACCACTGCCCAGCGACTGTTGAATTTTTGGCATCTACACTTCATAAAAAAATTTTAATATAAGCAGAAAATACAAACTCACAGACAGAAATTAGGAAATAGAATATAAAAGTATTATTAAGTCTTGGGGTTCAATAAAGTGCTTGTATGAGAAAGCAGGATGAAACATTGGGAAAGGACCATCTTGAACATAAGAAATCCCAGATTTAATACTGTTAGAAAAAAAGACTTTCAAGGAAAATTAAGGCTCATTGCATCACACTGAGGCATGGAGCATGCACCCATTCTTCATTTGTAATTTGTTCTTAAGATAAGACTCTATAGTTGTCCAGAATTTCTCAGACAATCCTCCTCTTAAGTAGTTATGACAAATATATGCATTGGATAGATGAACTAGGTGTTCCTAACTATCAGAATTCTAGGAATTTGCAGTTTGGGCCATTATGTCAGAATAGCTGAGGGATAACAGTATACTCCAGTATACATGTTCTAAGCAATATTTGGTGGAAGTAGAATACAGTTGTTTCATAAAAGAAAAATCACATGACTGCCTCTCTCTACTGTACTTTGTTTTAATGTATGTAGCTTGGTCTAACATATTATTTATGCATTTGTTGCCTGCCTCCTTATAGTGAATTTAATCTCTTGAAAAGAGGACTTTAGTTCACTTCTACTATATCTTTAGCTTCTAAAACAGGACTTGGAAACTAATTGTTGTTAGTATAAATTTATAATTTCAAATAATCATGCCTTTCATGTTGACTATCCCTGCTTACATAAAATTGAATCAGTATGACAGGTTTTGGCCCCCAAAGGAAAAAAAAAATATTTACTTTCAACATAGAGTCTCTGCTAATTCTTGTTCTATACTCCAGAAAGATACTTGTACACTGTAAGGAAATCAATACATATAATTGATGAAGCAATGAGATTGCTAACAGAGACATTGCTTTCAATTTCCTAAATTTCATGTCAAAACTTACTTAACCATTTGATAATTGTTTCTCCAAATAATAATAATAGTGATAACAATAATAACAACAAATACATTCCGAAGAACAGAAATGAGAGAAAAAATGAACCATACGTAGTCTGCACTTGGTAAAATGAAACAAAAACATTTATTCTCTTCCCTCTCATTCCTTGATACACTCTGTGAGGGTGATTTTTAAGGACTACTTACTTTTCCCTTGCCTTTCAGGACCTCCTCGACTCACCCTTTCAGGGCCATGCTACTTAGCAATACAAAGAATGCAATAATATTGAGGTCCCTAAATCAGAATTTCTGTCTGTAGAATTTGGAAGACTTAGACTGCTTAATCATGACAGAGAATGTAAGGCTGTAAGACTCAGGCCCAAAGGTCAATCATCTTATTCTTCTGAAGTTATTAAAATTGTTAAATAATATTTACATTGATGAAACAAAGACTATATAACAAATGGAACCACTTTCTTAGGTCAGGGTTTTACTTCCCTAATAGTTGCAGGAAATGTGTTAATCATAGATTTCTCTACAATGTATTTTATACTTAAACATACCAGTCAAGACAAAGTCAGATTATCTATTTATCTATCATCTATCAATCAATCTATCTATCTGTCTATCTATCTTCCTTCCTGTCACTTTACTGTTTATCTATCATCTCTGCTTATCTTCCTGCTTCCAAAGAAAAGGTTAGGAAAATAGTATCATGTATTTCACAATTCCTATTATTCCTGGATTCAACACCTTCCATAGTTAATGTAACAAGTACTAGTATTCTGCCTTTTGTAGAAATTTATTGAATATGTGATAGCCAATACAAAACCATCTGAGAAAATAATATTTTCCCCTAAGCAAAGCTTAGTGTATTTCCTAGGAACAGATATTAAATAAGAATATTTTAAAGTTTTGCTTTTTTTCTGCTAATAAACCATTTTCACCAAATTTAAATGAGATATAAAGCAAAGAATGATATTTGGCAAGTTTTATCATGATATATTATATCCTCTATATTTATGTTTTAAAATAATAATCTGCATTCACTCTCTCATGGCTGAAATCCTAACACACAAGAAATCACTCTGTTCATTTTTCCTGCAACGTTTCAAAATAGACAAGTATAGTTCAGTGTGCATGTTTGATTAAAAAACTAAAAATGAAATATTTAGGGTGTGGATCAACTGAATTCATAATAAATGAAAAGATAAATTATATATAATGGAACTTTTTTCCTATAACAGTGGCTTGAAGTGTTAGACACATCTTGATGTGTTTCCTGAATTTGATAAAAGGACCATAACTTACACACATGATGAATGCTGGCTTAGTAAAAATTTAAGCTAGATGTCTCTTTATTTAGACTACCTGAGATCCAGTCTTACTTTATTTGAGAAAGACTCTAATCTCCATGATGCAGAGTTTTTATCTCTAAAGGATTATAAAAGTACCACCTACTCATTAGTTAAGAACAGTACATCAATTAGTTAATATAAAACAGCTAAATCATTTTTATTTCACACACTATTATTTGTGAGCACTGTGGAAATGTCACTGAACTTTATTTAATGAGAACTCAGTGGTAATTTCTGCTTTTCAGACTTGTCATTGTATAAATGACAAAACTTACTAACATCTCAGTTTTTAATTTTTAAGGTTGAAGTTACCCACCAAAGAGGCTAAACACTTAGGTTAAACTGAATAATAAATGTTAATTAGCATATTTGTCAGCCCATTGTAATTCACAATTCATGTTAAAAATGCAATCAAATGTGTGTGGAATTATAAATAAGCACATAGAAAAAAGTGGCAAAAAATATTCACTTTGGAGGTATAGCAGATAGGTAGAAAGAGAAATAAGAAATAAATTTAAAACTACTATATTTCAAAGAAAAAATGAGGAAAGAACTCAGAAAATTAACTTTCAGAAGAAAATAATTGAAAGATATATATCTTATCCAGTATTTTTTATACTTTTCATTAGAATAAACTAATAAGACCTCTAATTGCTGTAACCTTTACAGACAGTTGGCTAGAAATGTGTGTTCAGATGTTTACAGACATCCATACCCTTGAGCTTAGTCATCCAGGCCAAACAAACAAACAAAAAACAATAGATACCTAAACAATTGTTATGTATAAAGGTTTTATACATATATTAAATTTTAATGGCCTTAAGTGGAGAGAAAGAAAGCTTCACAATGACACTTGATGGGGACTACTTTTTCAAAAGCATGTTTAATAGGAGAGATAATGCTTATAATATTATATAAGTAGAAAGTTAAATGTGGGTTTATATTTATACTCTATTGACTATATAGCCATTTCTTTCTAATCTGGACTCTGTGATAAAGTAAAAAAGTCTTTGTTTTTCCTAACTATTACATTCAATGTTCTACATCAACTCTCTTCTGTGTTCACTGGACACTGCCTTGGACCTCATACAGCCATCAGTCACCCTCATTTTCAGAGACTGAGAAGCTTAGTTTGTATTACTGTGTTTGGTCTGTGAAATATATGAAGATCTATACTAAGCCTTTCCTCTGATATAACTTGGGCAGGCTTGTGTATAGTCTAGAGGTGCTGTTTGGATACATTAGCTGAAGTTCTTCAAACTGATTTTGGCCATCTCTCAGCAAGACTGTGGTAATCTATCAAGCATGACACGGAAGCTATTGGATTTTATTAACCATCATCTTCACATGTGGCAATAAATCCAGCTCCTATTTTAGGACATGTTGGTTCTTATAATCTGTACTATTTAACTTTGGGGTACTTGTTAAAAGTCAAAGATGAGAAAATATGCATTTCAACACTAAATTTTGAAACTGCAGATAATTTCTATTCTTTTTGATATGAATTATTTTGATCAACCAGTTTTAATTTTATGATTATTTTAATAAAATCAAGAAATATGACTCATTCTGTTCTATTGTTAACACTGTTCATTAATCCTATTACTTAAAGTATATTGTACTCTACTCGTGGGTAATCATTGTCCTTAGTGTTTATACATAAATCTTGAGTACTTAATAAATCACTAAGTGTCAAGTCAGGTCAACAATAGGTTAATAAAAATAGATAGACAAAAAGGAACTGAGCATTGGAGTTGGCCTTCTATATCCACTATATGTGGTATAACTACACCTCTGCTAGTAAACTTGCCTCTGCTTAGGGACCCTGAACTCTGGCTTCCCATTATGGGATAAACACTATGCTCAAACAAACATGACTTTTGGGTTTTTTTGTTTTTGTTTTTTGGTTTTTTTAGTTTCATCCTTAAATAAGGACTGCTTCTTTCACAGTGAAGCTTAGAGAAGTATCTTTTTTATAAACAACATAATTCTTTATTGATTCTTCGGGAATTTCACATCATGAACCCCAATCCTGCTCACCTCCCAGTCCCTCCATATCCTCCTCTTACCCCTGCAACATCACCCTCAAAAGAAACTCCCCTACCAAAAAAAAACAATTAAAAACAAAACAAACAAACAAACAAACAAACAAAAACACCACTTCATTCATCCTAGTGGGTGCTATGGTGTGTCATGTAGTATACCCTTTTGTTCAATTAACCCTACCCTCCAAATGTTCATTGCAATGAGTCATTGGTCTGGCTCCAGGCCTCCAGCACACTACCATCACTGGACCCTCACGGAAACTCCTCTTGAATATCCTGCTGTTGCCCCAGTCTTGGGAATCCTGTGATTATAATTCCACAGGAGCAAGCAATCCTTTAATGCTCTCCAGCAGATCATAGATGAGGTAGATGTTAGGGCAGGCCAATCTAAGCGCCAGGATATGGGTCTGGGTGGTAGCTGATCTGGTCGGTCTGGGCCATTGGAACTTCCTACCTCAGGCAAGGGGCAGAGCCAGTTCCTCTAGGCCCATGGTTAGGAGTGGGGTCATCCTCCCCAGTGTGTGTGGGGGTGGAGCAGTGGGGTGGAGGGAAGCTCTCCCATCAGGGTGGTGTCAGCTTTCCTGCTGCAGTGTCCAGCAAGGGACAGGGCAAGCTATCCCAGGGCCAATGAGGGGAGGAGTGACTCAGCCCTACCCGTGATGATTTCAAGTGCATGGTACCTATGGCCCCCTGTGGCAACACAGGCCATGGACATTATCACAGACCCCAGGTGCCGTACAAACACTGACCCAGACATGGCCCTGTTTAACCAAGATCAATAAACTAGAAAGTTGGTGTTACCAACATTCATAATCTATTCGACATATTAGAAGATTCCGTTCTTTTTTACTCTTCCCCATGAGAGAACACACACACACACACACACACACACACACACACACACACACGCACACACACACACAAAGAAACAAACCCAAAACAGTTCCACAGTGCATAATGGGGCTGTTACAGTATCATGACTCTCTCTGCCAAGGTGACAAACTATCTTGTCAAGGGGAGGCAGCGAAATCTGTGTTCCTTTTTTTTTTTTTTTTCTCTAAACATAAAACTACTTAAAAAAAAATAAAAGCTTGTAAAAAAATTAAGACATCAAGTACAGTTGGTATTATATGATCAAGATATATTAGGCAAGCCGGGCGGTGGTGGCACACTCCTTTAATCCCAGCACTCGGGAGGCAGAGGCAGGCGGATCTTTGTGAGTTCGAGGCCAGCCTGGGCTACAGAGTGAGTTCCAGGGAAGGCGCAAAGCTACACAGAAAAATCCTGTTTCAAAAAAAAAATTAAATAAAATAAATAAATATACATATATATTAGGCATAGTGCAACCCTTGGCAGAGGCAGCAGTGGCAGGACCCTTGGTGGGTGGCAAGGCCACCACCGCTGTGGAGGAGCTAGTTTCCAGAGTACAACAGGCAGCCACTTCACCAAGCAGTTTTGCTCAAACTCGAGAAGCATTGGAGAACTCGCAGAGAGTTCATCCTGCCTTACTTGCCTGAATAACAAGACCCACCACCTGACTTTGGTGGCCGCCTGGACCAATTGCTGTCCCTATCCGTGGTCTGGGCCAACCATCTCTTCCTGGGTTGCAGTTACAATAAAGACATTTTGGACAAGGTGATGAAATGGCTGATGGGAGTGAAGTGGAAGATATGCCACAGTTTACAACCAGAAATGAATTAATAAACAAGCATCAGAGCTAAGGCATATTTACCATATTTCCACCCCTGGGATATGCTTAGAAAGGAGGCCAGGGTGGAGGTAACAGAATCCTGGCAGTTCATGAGAGTCCCAGCACTTGCAGCAAAGAAGTAGCTGGAATGGAAAGGGATGTGTCTACAAAGGTTTCAAAGAAATCTTCATTCTGCCAGAACCTGATGCTATAACAGTACATGTGCTAGTTAGGTTTATGTATTTACAAATGGCAAACTCTCTGAAATTTCATCAGCATCCTCCAAGTCAAACTTTGAAATACCTTTTTTTGTTGTCACAATAATGACGAGTGATAAATTTTATAATTTGATGTTTTTAGCAGAACACCTTTAAGTGTAATTCTTGTTTGTGCCCAACCCCCACCCATTTTTGTCCTCCTGAGGCAGGCCAGATTCTCTGTCATTATTTCTGCCTGAACCCACTCTATACTTGTCCATCACTGCCGATGCCACTGAAGCACTTCCGTGTTAACCTATTGGAGCACTCCTGCGGCTGGACTCTCAGATGGTTGTGTAAGGAATGGGGATCATGTTGCAGGCCTGAAGTAGCTGAGCTAGTTCATAGGGAAGAGGTGACTTACAAGGAAACATATGGTTTTATTTTAAAATTCACTAGGGCTAGAGCTGTAGCTCAGTGGGAGAGGGCTTGCTTAGCATACTTGAGGTCCTCAGTATTGCAAAGAGAGAAAAAAATAGCTAGTCGGATTAAAAATTGCTGAAAGTATATACACCTTTGTCCAGGCAGATGGCTGATTTCTAGACTCTCTAGGTCTTCCAGGCTGCTCATATGCCTACATTCTCTTTGTTTCTAGAAGACTTTCAGACTTGAAGAACAACCTTGCACATCTACTCTAGACTGTAGTGCAGTCTCGATTCAATCTGAGATTGTGGTGTTGATATTCCACCTGACAGCTGATATGTGTGTTCTGAACCCCTTTCCAGTTCCTTCTATTTAGTGTCTCCTTTAGGTAAATACCTGAACTGTGGGCAGCAGTGGGACAATGTACCACAGCAAGACTCATCAGTGGCAGACCCGTTACAGCCAGTAAGACAGTGGGGTCTGTCTTGGTTTCATCTACTGAATACAGGAAATTGGACATCCAGAAGCTAGGGCCAGTAGTGTCTGGGGTCAGAGCAGTGGGGTGATATTCTTGTTGGTGCCTTGAAATGAAGGACACATCTTTGTGGGGTTCCTGGTTTCAGTCCCCACTGACCAGGAGGATAGATAGCCAAGATCATTGATTTGTAAACCTGGGTAAACTCCTCCAGGCAATGAACATAAAGTTTCCAGTCACAGAGGGCTATGGGAAGGTAGTGACTGTTAGAAGGATGAGCTCTGTACTCACTGAGAGTCAGTCTTCGCCTCAAATGCAGCCTCCCCTTCTTCCATTCTAATCATCTGTGCAAATTTGTGAGGCTTAAAAACAAGATGAAAAGTCCTGATGATTCACTTTAAAATGCATCTTCCATAGATTGGTGATTTTATTTTCTGTATACAACCCCCAATAAAACAGCTTTTCCATTGAATGAAGATAAAAATAAAAATATATTAGGCTACTGATATTTTGGGTATTTGCCATTTGGGTTAACATAAATAGGGATAGGTAATATGTATTTATATATGTATACATACATATAATTTGATACAGTCTAGCATAGCATATTCTCATGCAAAACTTATTTTTGTTTCACAAAGGGTGACTTAATTATTACAGCTTGCAAAGTCTGCCTTTTATTGAGATTAACAAGGTAGAATGCTGTAGCCACACACTGAATCCCTGGCTGCCTTGGATCTAACAAGAACCAGTTGCTTCATTCAATTTCTTTCTTCCTCCAAAATGCAATTAACAGACTGTGATTAGTTGAACAAATTCCAAATCATATTCAAATGAAAGCAATTTACCCAGAGTCTGGGTCCAACAGGTGATCGTTTTCAAAGCTCCTGGAAGAATTGGATGGTTTCATCTAATTGTTCTCAGGAAGAAATGGATTTAAATGCTTGGTTCCAATAGGCCCCACCATGCACAGCCCATATGGTGGCTCAGTGTTAGCCTTTCAGCTTCACTAGCCCAAAGGGCAGCCTGGATAATTACATCTTGCTTCCAAAATATTTTAATGGTGGATTAAAATGTTTCAGTTGAGCACAGAATAATTGCAGAAACTTCTTAATTTCCAGGCAAAGAAAGTTGTAAGAGAGTGCTAGAGTGGGTAGTATCTACAGACATTTCACTTAACATTTTGATCCTGGGAAGTTAAATCACAAACCTTAACTTCCACAGTAAAAATATGATGTATGTGTTATTTTTCATTAGTTCAAGGAAAGAACAGAGATAGGAAACATTAACACTAGTCCCATAAACTGCATGTCCTTATGTGGTTTGAACCTGAAGAAGTTTGAGGGTCCAGATGAAGTATGAATGCATAAAAATAAAGGTTTGTTCCCTTGTTTTCCACAAGAGCCTTAGTTAGTGATTTTATGTGCTACCGGGATTTAACAGATATTTTTTTATTCCATATCTTAGTTAGGGTTTCTGTTGCTGTGAAGAGACATCATAGCCACAGGAACTCTTATAAAGGAAAGCATCTAATTGGAGCCAGCTTACAGTTCAGAGTTCTAGTCCATTACCATCATGGTGGGAAGCATGGTGGCATGCAGACAGACATGGTGCTGGAGAGGCAGCCAAGAGTTCTACATCTGATTCATAGGCAGTCGGAAGAGACAGAGAGCCACTAAGCCTGGCTTGAGCTTCTGAGACCTCAAAGCCCACCCTCAGTGACACATTTCCTCCAACAACACCATGCCTACTACAAGGCCACACCTCTTCGTGCCACTCTCTATGGGTCTATGGGAGCCACTTTTATTCAAACCATCACATTCAGTTAACATAAGAAGCAAACTCTAACTGAAATTACACATATAAAGATTTAGCCAATTATATCAAAAATACCACAAATAATATTGATCAAGGCACATGCTTGGATATCATTCTCTTATCAACATTTAAAGTTGCCTTGAGTGAACAATAAGAGATTTCATTAAAGCTTCAGAATCCATAGGCTTGTGATACATAAGATGGTGGAGTCTGAAAAAAAAATATTTTGATCTTATGGACTCTCAAAAAAAAAAAAAAAAAAGATGGTGGAGTCTGAACATGGGATACAATGGAAGGGACCTAATCCTAAAAACACAGGCAAATCCATCACTTATTGTTTATAGGCAATTCCTAGATTTATATGAAAAAGATTAATTCAATTTATTCGCAGCATTCAGTACCCATAGCAATAAATTGCTCCTTTACATGTTACTAAGTCATAATAACAATAGTGTTACAAATAAAAAAATGATTCTGTTATGACATAACTCATTTTGGCCTATAGCTTGTGAGGTACCATAACAGCTTCTTAGTTCATCTCCCTCACTACACTGTGAAATCCTAAAAGTTTCAGATCTTATTGAATTTCAGTTGTCAAAGCCTGGCATAAAGTAGCTTCCAAAACTGTTTACTGCCACAGCCAGACCATCAAAAGACCTCATGTTGTGACTGACACATTAGCTCTCTCTCCTACCCTATTCTTGTATTGTTTGCTTATTTGATTTTCCTACATCATCAAAACAGCAGATCATGCTTGTTTCTATTTCTTCTAGAAAGAAATCCACTACCAATCCAGCACTAGTGAGTGTTGAGGGTGTCTGGTGGGCCATCGTGATTGTGAGTCTGATTGCATTTAGAATCAACTTGAAAATGAAGCTCTGGGAGGGAGTTTCTACACTGAGTAATTTGAGGCAGAAAGATGCACACTAAAGAGAGGTGCCACCATACAGCAGGCCAATGTCCTAGGCTGAATAAAAAGGAGAAAATAAGCTGAATACCAGCATTAATTTCATGGCTTCCTTGCTGGGGACGAAATGTAAACAGCCACATCATACTTCTGATTCCATAATACAGCTGCTATGACTAACTGCACTCTAAGAACTATGAGCCCAAAAGAAAGCTTCTTTCCTTAAGTAGTTTTGGTTAGGTATTTTGCTATAGCAATGTGGAAAGCAACTAATGTTGATTGAATAGGTGCCCCCACTTCACAGGTAGACATCTTAAACCTTTGAACCTCAAAATGCAACCTTATTTGGAAAGAGTCATAGAAAATGAAACCAATTAGAATCAGATCATATTAGGACATAGTAGGATCCTGACTAGACAGATAGTTGAGTTTGAGTTTCTCTATTAAAAGAGAAAATTTGGAGACACATAAGCACACATAGTTATGCATAATAATAGAATATGCAAAGAATAGAATTCCTGTTGCCCCAAATCAAAGAGCCTCTAGAAGCTCAAGGGAGACCTGAAATGGATTGATGCATCCCTCACACCTTCAGAGAAAGTATATTCTTGCTAAAACTTTCATTTTGAACTCTTCTCCATAGTGCAGGTCAATAAATTTATGCTGTTCATTGGTGAGAGGGGTCCCTACAAGTTTCATATCACGTGGAGAGATGAGAATGAAAACCAGGGCAGATTGTTTTCTTCAACCTGGATCAGACTTCAGGAGCTCTAATGCCAGGCAGTTCATTTTCAGCATACTTAAAATGCAGTACAATTTGGGAAAAGGTTTCCAGGCAACAACCAATCCAATTCCAGGTGCACAGTAAAGCTCAAGGTGTGACTATATAGACCTCTTCAACAAAGTACATGTGACAATGAGGATGGGTTCTATAACTAAAAGACCTAGAATCTAGTGTGGTCTCTGACTGATAGCCTAGAGGTAAGTAGGCCATAAACTACTCATGGCATCATACTCTAAGGAGGGAAGAGTCTGGAATAACCATTCCTGGCAATTTGGATGAGGTCTGCTTATATAGGAAAAGGTGAGTGATGTCTGCATCCACAGATAACAAAAATGTCAACAAGTCAGCTCTCAGCTTTCTGGATGGAATGCAGGAATTTGGTTTTATCTCCTCCATTGAAGAGACAGCCCTGTGTGATTAACATTCCTGGTCCTTTTAGTGCCTCTCTTTGAGTACAAGGACCTCTATGCCCCCAACACATTGGTTTATGGTACTAGAGCACACATGTCTTAGAAAACATACTGTGAGGCCGGGCGTTGGTGGCACACGCCTTTAATCCCAGCACTCGGGAGGCAGAAGCAGGCGGATCTCTGTGAGTTCGAGGCCAGCCTGGGCTACCAAGTGAGCTCCAGGAAAGGCGCAAAGCTACACAGAGAAACCCTGTCTCAAAAAACCAAAAAAAAAAAAAAAAAAAAAAAAGAAAAGAAAACATACTGTGAATTCTGAACACTGAACTTCACCTTGCTTTCCTTGCTCACGTAAGTATCTCAAAATTCCATCATCAATGTGTTCTTTTCCAAGTCTGTTCCTAGCAGTACTCAGATTTTTAAAATTCTTTGTTACTTTAACCCTAACCAAGAGCTTTCCTTTTTCATTCTATAATGATAAATTTTATTTCATACCAATTATATCAGTTCAATACTATTTTCCAATTCTATCCAGGTAATCATATAGTAGTTTGCATTTACATACATTTCCCTTTCCCTTTTTAGTTATTCCCATGCCATAGGTATGGTCATATGAAGAGAGCAGTTAAAGAAACTGACCTGAGATATTAACTGACTAAAGACTAAGGAAAACCAGTGTCCTAACTTGGGTTGATGTTTTTTTAAACAAATGCATATAATAATTGGGGTGTGTAGAGCCACTTACTTGGGTAGCTTGAATAAAATGATTTCAGGATAGATTAAAAAATCTGTCAGACAGAAAAGGAAGTAAAGAGAGCCTCTAATTTGACCAATGACATCATGCAGTTATTCATCTAGTCACCCTAGCTAACTGAAATGCCCATGCCTGTAGCGTGCTGTGATATACTCTGTGGAGGAGTCCCAAAACAGCTTGACCACACAGCTGCCATGACAGGCTTAGGGGCCCAGACATAGATTCTGTGACAGGTTTACTGGCAGGTAACACCCAGATCCAGGAAAAACCTTAAGCTGATACCACCCAGGGATCCACCCAGGGATGAGGAAGTACCTAATATCCCAAACATTCCAACCATTAGAATAGGGGGCCAGATGTCCCTGACTCTAGCGAACACCTATTTTTGTTATACAGATACCCCTAGACAATTGTCAGTCAGTCAGGTTCCTGAACCCTGGAAATCCCCTCACCCTAACCTCTGTTATGATAAAAACCCCACCCCACCTAAGCTCAGGGCTCTCTGCTCTCATTGCTGGGTCAGACAGACAGAGAAACCAAGCTCGGAGCTTGAAGAGAATAAAGGCTCTTTGTTTTTACACATGGGATTCAGTCTCTGTGGTGGTCTTTTGGGGGTCCCTGAGATCTGGGCATAACAACTCTTGCTAAATAAACCACAACAGCAAATGCTGGCACAGATATAGACAAATGTGAACCCTTACAGGTGGCTGGTGAGAATGTAAACTAGTTTACCCTCTATGGAAATCAGTATGGATGGCTCCAAAAACATTAGAAATCGGAATTCTAGATTATTTAAATTATACCATTCCTAGGTATTTACCCAAAGGACATTAAGCCAACATATCGTGGAAATAATTGTTCTTCAATGTTTATTTCAGTAGTATATGTAAAAAGTTACTTACAGAAGCAACTTCAAAACAACCTTGGTGTCCATAGAGAAATTTTTTTTGCTGTTGCTTTCTTAAGGCAGGGTTCCTTTGTGTAGCCCTGACTGTCCTGGAACTCACTCTATAGACCAAGATGTCCTTGAACTCAGAGATGTACCTCCTCTGCCTCCCAAGTGCTGGGTGCTGGGATTAAAGCTGTGTGCCACCACCACCCAGCCAGAAAATTATATATAGATATAGATATAGATAGATATATAGATAGATATAAATAAATATATGAAAGTTTTTGAGCCTAAAAGAATGAAGTCATGCTGTTTGAGAGAAAATGGATACAACTGAAAATAATCATAATAAATGAATAAAGCCAGACTCAGAAAAATAAATGCCAACTTTTCTCTTTTTCTTTTATTAGTGGCTCCTAGATTGTACATATATATATATATATATATATATATATATATATATACACACATACACATATATAATGAAAGTAGAAGTAAAATTATCTAGGGGAACAAAGAGGATTAGTAGAAAGGAGGAATAGAAGAGTATATGGAGAAATGAATGCAGACATGTGCTATCTAAATTTAAAAAGAAATCAACCATTCCCTTTCAGAGCCATTCTCAAGAATTCTGTAATCAAAATCCAACAATGTTCAGATTCTATTGCAATTCCACCAGACATCAGTTGCCTGAATATTTATAAAGAAATCGTGGCTATTTTTTTTTGCCCCCGACACATACCCCTATCACAACGTATTTAATGTATGACTCTCCACTTATCCAGCTTATCTCCTTCCTTCTCCTCCACTCCTCTTTGTCATGTCTCATATTTTTAATTCAAGCAGACATATCTGATAAAGGCCCATCAAAACTGCAGCAATTCATCCACTGTCTTGCAGTTCTCATCACACATTAGTGACACATACAGATAAGTCTTTGACTGTTTCGCTCTCTCTTTTAAGCTCCTCATATTTTACTGCACACAAAGAGATGAGAGACAAAGGCTCATCAGAGACATCATTAGGCTACATTTATCTACTTTGAACTCCCTTTGTCTCCTATTAGTTTTCAAAATGGTCCCAGTCCTTGCACAGCTAGCTAGAAATCTTTCCTTACATTTGTTCTGTTTCATCTGTTCCTGAAATAACAGTGCTACTTGAATTTATTTTATATTATAAAAAATGAATGTCTTGCATTTCTACTGAGGAGAGTATCTCTAAACAATCTTCTAGAGGCTAGAATGCAAAGGGAAAGTGTTTTAATTACAATATGAAGGGCAGCCTGCATTTATGTTTATCATGTGTGAAACATTCACTTTTCATACTGATTTGCTAGCAGCTTGAGAACATTGTCATGCAATGATTATCCCCAATGCCAAGCTATCAACAGGAGTATTTTGAGATAAACAATGTGTTTACAGAGGCAACTGTGGTGGTGTCCTTTGTTTTAAAAGATGTTGGAATTTCTATTACTATTCTGCTCAGGACTAAGCCAGTCTTTCTCTGCCTATTGGAAAATTGCAATAATTTTCTCAGTGATTGCACATAGAATTGGCTCTCTTCTCAGTGCCCTCATCAAATGAGGTGTCGTCACCTAACTTTTTTTTGATGACCCTTCCTATTTATGTGTCTATTCATTCATTCAGTCAATCATGCAGCAATCACTAAGACAACTTTAAATGTGATCTAAGATAGAGAACTCTTCCATCATCCTCACCAACAAATGGTACAATGTCTATGATTTTACAGAAAAAAAAATTACACTAACAGGAGGAATTAAAGCAAACAAAATATAGAAGCAAAAGGTATGCATTTCCAAGCTGCAATGATTTAGGTTGAGATGTATACACCTATCAAAATGCTCTCATGGAACTGAAATTGGGTAGACATTTGCATTTTCCACTCTCTGATATGTGAAAGGTAATGTGTTTATCTTTAACAAAACAAGCAAGAAAAACCATAATCCATTTCTAAAGATCATCTCAAAAGTAACGGATGAAAGGTAGGGCCAATGGGCTGTATGGAAAGTTAGAAGAGGCAGCTTTGAGGAAATTGAGGACATTTCATTTGATCCTAAGAGTTTTGTTTCTCATATAGAGATTCTCAAAAGAAACATATGCATGGGTGGTCATAAGACATGTCTGGGTACAGAAACTAACAAGAGTTATTTAGTTTTGGAAACACTCTTCCCCATTTGAAATCCAGGAAACAGCAATAAAAGGGGAAGCCAATGGGGTTTAAGAATTGTAGTTGCTGTGGAGGGGAGCTTACTCAATCTAGAAAACTGAGCTAGAAGTATGTCCTGGTTAGTTTGTAATACCAGTTTGATACAACAAAGAGCCAACTTGAAAGAATGAGCCTCAGTGGAAGAATTGGACTGATCAGATTGGCCTGTGGCCATGTCTGGAGGGTGATAAGGATTGTGTTGGTTGTTGCTTTATATGAGAGGGCCCAGACCATTGTGTCCTGTGCCACAGTTGGGCAGAGAGTCCTGGGTTGTGTAAGAATGTTGACTGAGCATGAACAGGAACAAAGAACCAGTAAATAGTTCTGCTTCATGCTTTCTTCCTCAGTTTCTGCTCAGTCTTCCTTCAATGATGGACTGGACCTGAAACTATAAGCCAATTAAACCCTTTCTTCCCCAAGTCACAGGTGGTCACAGTATTTATTATAGCAACAGAAAACAAACTAGGGCACTATGCATGGCAAGTTACTTCTTAGCCTAAGAAGTAGTTTTTGGTAAGTGGTAAATGTGCTTAATTAGCACAGCCAAACAGAATACTGTTTTATGCTCTGGCTATTATCAAACAATCAAAACAAAAGTTTAACATTTTGCATTTTTTTATGAGCTTTGTGACTATATCAGATTTCTGGCAACTGTTCAGTTTTGCATATGCTTTTCTGAATGCTCCATTTTGAAAGGTGGTATTATACAGAATTGGTAATGGTTACTATCACTAATTCTGTCTCATGTGTTCTTCAGGTCTTTATATAAACAAAAGCCTATGGCACTTTTAGATACCTCTAAAATTTCAAGTTAATATTATCTTTACATTAGTAAATGGTGTTTAAAAATAGGTCTCATGTATGACTTAATTTTCCCAGTTTTCAGATGAAGAAATAATCAATCTGACAATAGAGGTTAAAGGATTGACAATGGTATGATGCTTCTTGGACTCAATCTTAGACAATGTAGGACTTTCATTTTAAGCTGAATATTTGAGGACAGTTCATGTATACTTTAACAAACAAAATTTCTTCTGATATATTGTTTGGCAGTTTAATGCAAGTTATGAGAGTCGATGAGGTAATAGGAAATCAACGATTTCCCTTCTAAATCACAAGGCACCTGGGTACTGATTGTTTTAAAATTAATTTCCCCTTTTAGGGCCTCCTATAGAATCTGTTTGTATAATAGAAAATACATAACACTGAAGAAAAAAATCTTGATTGGAACCTACTCTGTGACACTGAGCAACTTGCTTAGCTTACTCATCATCATCAGTAAAGTGAGAAAATGGCACATTGACTGTTGTTAGGAAATGAAATTACTGTCAGGGTCCAAAGAAATTCAACTGGCTGTCTGTGGTGTCTATTAGCATATTAAAGGGTATGCTGGCCTCTAGGTCCCTCAGTATGAGGACTACCTGTGGCTCTTCTCACCCAATCCCTTGCCCTAAACTTCTTCAGCTCATGGGTCTTCCTTCCCCCAGCTTCTCATTTCCCTTATAAACCTGCCATTTTGGCTATACACTCACTTGTTCCTCCCTCTGGCTAGATGGTTTAGTGTATTTGGTGCATTCCAGGCAAGTAAGAGGCCCTGTCTCAAAAAATAGTTCGGATTCTGCCCTACAAGTGTCATCTTGGGTTGTCCTCTAGCATCTACATATATATATATATATATATATATATATATATATATATATACATATATATACATACATATGCGCGTTCACCTGCGTATATATATGTGTACCTGAACCACATGAAACATATGATCATGCATACATCTATATGTTTCTAATAGACTATTGTTTGTTTTTAAAATAATACAATACCCTTATAATCTAAAAGTATTTCTAAACAATTACTCATCCACAACCCCAAATAGTTTTTGTTATTGTCACAGTGACTTTTATATGTCTAGGATATAGCTTTGCTTTTGAAATGAAACTCATGCTTGGAACTTAAAACAACAAATGAAAAATAAATGTACACACACACACACACACACACACACACACACACACGATACACAAATGAAATAAGTGAGAGACAGATTTTCACTGAATCAGAATAAAATAGGTGGATATGACATAATCACCACTTGCTGCTGAATTAACCTTTGTGATGGTAGCATAATTTGACATCCAAATAAAGATACTGAAACAGGGGTTTGATGTTTCAAAAGAGTGAACTGTGTGATTAAGCAGTGTAAGTGTTGTTTAAATATCAAACTTACAAATCATTTAGAAAGCATTTAACACATCAAAGGGGAAAAGATTGAAAAAAGAAAATGCTCCAATAAAGGAAAACAGAGCTGATTTTGAATTGAATAAATTCTCAGGGAAAATGGAAAAGACGAGTCTATAGCCATTACCTCTGCTTGGAACTCTTTCTGTTCATTTATTTTCCTTATAAAGAAAAAAGAAATTAAGAGAAAAAAAATCAAGCTGCACCATTATCTAGCAAAGCTTTATAATCACAAATTCTACTCGACATGCACTCTTAGCTTTCCCTTCCTCTAAACTAGAAAAGATGCTAAGAATTCTAGTTTATGATTGGAGGAACAGCTACCCCACAGAAAGGTGAAGAACAGACTGTATGTTTAAACTGCTGGATGTCAGAGCTAAACCAATTCCTTAAGCTAAACACAAGTGATTTAAAATGCCATCTGTATGGCAACAACCCAGACATTACTTAATTGCACCAAGTCTCAGTTTCCCCATCTGTAAAAGATAACAATATAAAATAGTTTTGATTTATCAAATTTGACAGTTTTGTTTTTGTACTATAAACCCCAAAGAAATTCCTTGTCTTTGGCAAGCTTTTGCAAAGATGAGGTCAAAGCCTTATATTTAAGTCAAAAGTGATGTTTAGGTTGTTTTCTCTTTCTTTCTTTCTTTCTTTCTTTCTTTCTTTCTTTCTTTCTTTCTTTCTTTCTTTCTTTCTTTCTTCCTTCCTTCCTTCCTTCCTTCCTTCCTTCCTTTCTTTTTTTCTGTTGCTTCTCCTCAGTAATTGTCATATGAATTCTAATCTTGTCTCATTATTTCTATGACATGCTATGCTAAATATGTTTACTATCAAATACACTTCCCATTACATCCTAAACTCTTAAAGGTTCATTTAGTCATGAGTAATTTTAAAGCCTCTTCTGTACACCTGACACTGATCTAATTACTGGTGACACAGTGGTTATTTGGGAGCAGCACACACTGCCTGTCCTTAAGTAGCCCATGGACTATCCAGGGGAAGAATGAGAGGGTAGATGACAGAAAATAAATGAACTAGTAACGTATCTGATAGTGTTAAGTACTAGTTAGAGAATTAAAGTAGAGTGATGTGACAGAAAGTGACCATGTGACTGTGCAAGATTGCACTGTTGGAGTTGGGCACTGGGCAAGCATTTGCTGTGATCTGAACTAAATAAAGAAACAAGCCATGCAGCAGAGAGTAGCATGCGGACCAATGACAGCAGTAGTAACCTTAGCATCATTCAGAAAGTAAGGAAGTCGGTGTAACTAAAGCAAGAGGATGGTATCTGATAAAACCAGAGAGGTAGGCATGTACTATGTGTTGTAATGTGGCAGTCTCAAATCCAAAGTAAGGTGTTTAGAATGTATCATCAGTGCAATAGTTGAAGGTTTTAGCTGGAGGAAGCTTCTTAATATAATTTAAATGCTTTTCTGAATGGGGAAAAAGGCCAAGAGGAGAAAAAGGAGATGGCCTACAGATGATAGGTAGATAGGTAGAAAATCTACTATTGATTGATAATAGAATTATGGGTTGATAGATGATAAACAGATAACAGATTACACATACAAATTAATGATACAGATAGATATAGACAGACAGAAAGATGATAGGTGATACATAGAAAGATATATAATAGATAGACCAGTATATAATAGAATGTGACAGATCAATATGTGGATTAAAGATAGGTGATAGATAGACAGAAAGATGACATAAACACATTGACAGGTAGACAGACAGAAAAGTTGCAGGTAAATGGACAGACTGAAACATGATAGGTATGTAGAAAAAGCAACCAGGAGCAAAAATGTACATGTGCACATGCAAAAGAAAAATAAATACAGTATCCAACAGTGTCTAACCTCACTGTGATCTATCCTACTACCAAAAATGGATCCATGATTAAATACGATCTCAATAAAATAGAGCAAAATAGAAGTAATTATAAGTCTGTTGCCTAACTTTGGATTTCTATTGCTATTATAAAACATTGACTATAAGCAACTTGGACAGGAAAGAGTTTGTTTTAATTTATGCTTCCAGATTACAGTACAGCACCTAGCTATGTCAGGGTAAGACCTCAAGGCAGGAATCTGGAGACAGAAAATGAAGCAGAAGCCATGGAGGATTGCTGCTTACTGACTTTACTCTTCATGGCTTGCTTAGTCTGCTTTCTTATATGCCTGGGAACATCTTCCCAGTGACAGCATTACCCTGAGAGAGTTGGGCTCTCCCACATCAATCATTAATCATGACAGTACTCCCACAGACTTCCTATAGGCCAATCTTATGGAAGCATATTCTCAATTAATACTCTTTTTTTCCCAAATATATTTAACGAATGTCAAGTTGACAAAAAAAAGACACACCCATACAGCTCTAATTCTAAAAAAAAAGAACAACAAATTTCCTGAAAGTAAAATCTATGCAGAAGGAGTGGGTGGTTCCTTGTGTTACAAGCAAGATTCCCTAAAAACCCTACTCTCAGCTTCCTTCTGCTAAGCTGCTGACCCACCCCACTGTGTCCTCTATCCCCTCCCTCTCTGCTTGCCCTTCCTCACACCCCTATGGACATGTTTTCTTCCTCTTGCTCACCTGGCCTGTCCATCCTTCCAGTAAAGATCAATGGTTTCTCCTGACCTCACTTTCCAATACTGACACAAAAGTTCTTCTTTGTGCTCTTCCACATTAGAGAGTACAAAAAATATATAAATAAATTAAATAAGGGAACTGGTGATGCTCAAAAACCTTTAAGTGACTAGTAATTCAATTGTAAAGATTAAGGGGGTGGTTATTCACAAGCAACATCTATGGATCCTTTGGCATGTAGCATTTCAACACAGCTCAGAGACTTCTGTTTCTCATATTCTTCTCTTTCCTTGAATGCAGATGGCATATGTGATAATCATTGATGGCATGCTCATGACAAATGTATATTCTGGATCAAAAATGAGCATTTTGGTTTTGCTTTGTTTCACTCATATAATAAGAAAAATTCTTGATAAAAATGGAGTTGATTAAAATGAGGATGATCCTTACCTAATCAGGTGAATCCTGTAAAATACAGTATTACTTGAAGGGTGAAACTTTTAGATACTTTCTCTTGGTGTTTAAAAAGTGAGAATGAGGTTCCTGCGAGGGACACATGGTCAGAATATAGATTTCAAACCAGCCCAGGCTGACAGCAAGCAAGAAAATCGGTTCTTCAAGTCTACAAATTAAAGGAAATGCATTCTGTCAACACCTCACAATCTCAGGAGACATTATTGAGTTCGAGAAAGGAAAATAACCCAGCCCAACCTGTCTGTAGCCTAGAGACACTTCAGTACACATCTCAGTTTCAGGATCTGCAGGACTATAATGCTACTTACCTGCTGCTTAAAGCTGCTCAGCAGAATACGGACATCATTCTTGCGTCTGTCTCATCAGTATTGCTATGTAGTTATTGTTGTGTTCTCTGTCATTCTTGCTTATATGTAATACAGTGCTTTCTCACATTGGCATTATTTGTTCAACTGATCTTTGTTGGTGTAGTCTTTCTATGGATGACCTATCACAACTATGTTCTAGCTGAATATGTCAAGGCCTTCAATGCATTTAGGTTGCCTTTGTATAACTTAGGAGCCTCTTAAAGAAATCCATTTCACACCAATGGAGTCTCAAAACCCAAATGCCAGTAGATCTGATGTTTGGGGAAGACTTACTTATGGTTCATGGTGTTTCATCGTTGTTTTTTCATATGGCAGAAGGGGGGGAAACTTCTGTAGAGTCTTTCTATTTATTTTTTTATTATTTAGAATTATTGTGTACCCAGTGTGTGTGTGGGGTGGGGGGAGCAGAGGACTTAGGATCTATACCACCGTGCACATGTGGAAATCATGGGATAAGTCTGTGGATTCCATACTCTCCTTCCACCTTTATGTGGGTTCTTGGGAACACACCCAAGTTGGCAGGCTTGTGCAGCAATCACTGTTACCCACTGTGCCACCTTGTTGACACTATCAGAGTCTCTTTTTCACAAGATAATTTCCTTCATGAAAATTCTGCTCTTTTGACTTTCTCACTGTCTGAAGGTCCCTTCCCATGCACCACATTGTTGGTAGTTAGGATTTGAATGTGTATGTTTTGAGGGGGATAGTCAATAAGCAGGAAGGAGCATTGCAATGTATTTACTCATTTCCCCCAGGCTGTGTTTCTATCAGGATTGTTCTTTATTCTTAAATTCTGCTTGGAAAAATCCAACTTATTAAGCTGGGACTGGAGCTCAATTGGCAGAATGCTGGCTCTGTGCATAGAGCCCTGAATTTAATTATTAGTGCCAAGTTAAAGTAAGAATGGCGGGGCTTGCTTATAACCTCAACACTTGGGAGATGGAGGCAAGAAATTCAGAAATGTGAAGTCTTCCTCAGCTATATAGTCCTTGAATCCAATCTAGATATCTTGGGACTCAAAAAAAAAAAAAGACAGAAAGAAAATAGAAATGAAATAATACTGGCCTTACCCATGTAAATATCACTCACAGGCACCTTCAACATGGAACCTAGTTGGATTTGAATTGTGATCAATTTTTTCAAACTCTTTTAGCACTTTCTCTGTGCATCCTTATGTTCATTGCGCCTTGCTTACAGCTGTTTATAACATTGGTCATGTCTTCTTCAGTAACAACAAATACATTTAATCCTCATTAAATTCAGATTACATTTTTTGCAAGTTTGCCAATTGTTAAAATGTATACACACTTTGCAATTCAAGCTTATGGCACTTACACTGTCATTCTTGTATCTGAGCATGTGCACAGTGGTAAAAAAAACAAAACCAAAAAACAAATAAGCAAACAAAAAACCGAAAAGGAATTTCTATATACCTGTTCACAGACCAAGGAAGAAGTCAGCAACCTTCTTCTTACTCTAGAACTTGAACTAAAAGCAAGTTTCTGGTTTGCGTCTCATTTATTGAATGTTTCTTTTTATTTGGTTTCTTTTATCTGAGATTTCACAGTTTAGAGTGCCCACTAGGGGACTGGTGAAAGAGCTCCATTGGGAAAGTGCTTGCTGCATAAGCGTGAGGACTTGACTCTAATACCCATCACTCGTAACAACCTGGTCATGACACCTATTGCTTACGGTCCTAGCACTGATGCGATAGAGACAGGACAGTCCTTGGGACTTGCTAGACAGCTAGCCTACCTCCTAAGCAAGTGTCAGGCACTAATGAGAGACCTTAACTCAAAGGAGGTGGGCAGCTCCTGACATCTGGCTACACACACACACACACACACACACACACACACACACACACACACACTTGCATATACATGCCTACACAAATATACTCCCTTCCATATACACAACACAATTAATTAATAAATAGAATTGCCTCCAGGCACAGCTTATGCAATATCTAGCATTATGCACACACAAGAGGAATGATATGACTTTGATATGACTTTTGAAAAAGCATGATTACTAATCTCACATTGCTGTAACAGAGAGTCAACATTAATGAACCAAAGACACTAATAAAGTGCCGTTTAACAGAACTACAAACATTATAAAGCTCTGTGATGATGTGTTGGTCCTGTGGATTCTCACAGGAACATGAGGAACAATTTTCTGATTTAGTATTGCGGCAACGGTACAGAAATGTAGCGACCACAGATGACAAGACTCCACGGTAGTAAGCATATTTTTTGTCGATAAAGCTCTCACAATATGTTTTTCCTTTTTATATCATTATTTTTGCCCTGTCCATTTCTATCCATTAGATAATAATGGATTCCTTTAGTCATAATAGGCATTAATGAAAGCAAAGTTAAATAGAAGAGATATTATACTTTTCCTGGGTAATCACATAATCTAGAAGTGAGTAATACAGTGTGGTGAATGCTACAGTACAGTAGAAACATACAATAATTAGTGAATTTCACTTCTGCATGCACACTATTAAATACACTCCAATTCATACATGAACACACACATAAACACACAAAGCATAAAATAGCTGTTCATGAATTTACTAATAAAATCTAAATGATAAGGAAAGATATTAGCAATGGTATTTCCAGATGAGTAAATGACTTAGTAAAAATTCTATTTTCTGTTTATTTAAAATTATATGTTTTATTGTTTTCAAAAACAAATGTTGATTGCACTCTATACAAAACATACCTTTTATCAATTTTTATTCTTCTCATCATCTGCTTTTACTTCTTCAAGGACCTTTACTTTGCTGAGATGTGACTGAAAGATGAGTTCCCTTTTTGGTGTTAAGGGTGGTCATTCAGAGCCTTTACAACAGCTGACAAAATCTATTAGGGTTTCTACAAATTCAACCTTCAAAATCAGCTTACAAGCTACTCTTGAGAGAGTTCACTTGGGCAGCAATTACCCATCGCAGGTCTAATTGCCCATCTGCATGCACAATTTACAATGGCACAGTTGAAATTTAGTCCCAGGCACTCCAACACTAATTTTCTCCCTTGAAATTGACATTTCAAAGAACATCAGGTGGCTAAAACTCCAGATTTGTTATTTATTTCAACAAAAGAACTTTTCTCCTTTCCAAGTTGAAGTTTTGGTTTTATAATTAAATTAAAAGATGAAAGGGGAAAGACAAGAACACAGGGACACTGTCTTATCTCCTCCACTCTCAGGAGTAGTGTGCCTGGAGATCATTAGAATATGATCAGTTATCCACTTAGCAAGGCCGTCTCTGCTTCTGAATAGAGAAGGACAGGTTTTGTCCCATCTTGTGTGGCTATGCCTCTGTCTATATACTGTTCTACCTTCCCATAAGAAAGGGAATATGGTGATAAACACCTCTAAAGAGGGTTTTCTGAATGAAAGTTTCTAAGGAATAGGAAGAAGTACACATAGTATGTCTTTCACAAGAGTTTTGTTCCTGGTCTCCTGTATTGATTTTCTGAGTCTCCTTCCTTTACCCTTACTTGTTTTAATCCATAGAGTTGCATTGCCTCTATTTATGATGCAAAAGAAAAATAACTAAAGAACCTGAGCCATCTTTCTTGTCACGTCATTTTGTGGATCTATATTGTAGAGTAGGGAAGCAGACACTCAAGAATGGGGTAGACATGATTCTTTGGCCATATAATTCCATTATTCATGGCTCTATCAATGGATAAAAAATATTTCCTATCTAGCCATTGAAAAGTATTGTAGAAATCTGCACCTATCATGTATGGATATGTGAAAAAATATACAGCAAGCAAATGATTAGGTCCTTGATAACTCAGTTTTTACATAGAGGTATCTGACTTCTGTGTGTGTAATCTATCCATGGGAGATAATTTCATTATTAGTTTGGCTGTGAACCTGGGATAGATCCTGCTACACAGTGTTTGGCCTGGGATGCTGGGGCAGAGGACATGAGTTCACATGGAGCAGCTTATGTGTATAACATAGTTACAGTTTGATGAATTCATTTTAGTAATGGAACAAAAAAAGTTATATAGTAAGGTACTTTGGGTCTGTGGAAATATTAATTTGGCGATAATAGTAAGTCAGAGAAATCTTAGCAAGTGGCAGATGCTACCAGATGACACTCAGAGTGTTTTGCTTGCTAGAAAGTAGGGTTTTGTTAAGTAAATATGATTCAAAAGATTGTGTCTCAGAGTCACAGGCAGAGAGGTGGAAAAGGACTGGTTATTTAAGGGTCTAAAGGTAACCCAGGATAAATGTAACTAGGCTTTGAACTGGCAACATTCCAAACTCTATGTAGTGATTAAAGTCCTAGTCAGTCAACTTTGTAGGGGGTTCCGTTGAAGGAACAATTTCTTTTGAGGAATTTTTCCACTGAAAAATGCAAATCACACAGGATTTTAAGGATTTTAAAAGTTCCAAAAATGTCTGAATGAATAACAGTGATTTTCAACCCTGTCCATACTTGCCAAATCATAAGTAATCATTTTTGGGTTAAAAGTAAGAAATGCAGAAAGGAAGACAGTCAAGAAGGAAAAAAGGAAGTGAGTTAGGTAGGGAAAGAGGATATAGGGAGGGGAGGAAGAAGGGAATTCATGTGCTTCTAGTAATACATACATACATACATACATACATATACATACATACATACATACACACACACACATATATATATATACATATACATACATACATATATAATGTTTGTTTGGAGTTTCTGGTCACCTCTTAAAATCATTACAGCTTTTTAAAATAAGTGAACTGACTCTCTTTCCTTTTGCTAGGATGCTTTACAATATTGCATTTATTTTTATTTAACTTTTATTTTTTTCTATTCTGTGGAACTTCAGTCACTGGGCCCATGATACTTTTGTATGTTCAGGTTTGCTTTGGAAATAGGCTTGGTGTGTTTATTATACCTTTAGATTTCTATGTACCTTCTATACCAATATCCTCAGTGACTGACTGCACATATAATTTGTATTATGATCAAAAGGAAAGAAGTTTTCTTTCACCAGCACTGACCCTTTTTCCAAATGATTGCCATTCTGACAGGGATAACGTCAATGTAATTTCAGTTTGCTTTTCCCTGTGGCTAAGAATTATGAGCGTTTCAACCAAGTTTTCTCACTCCTATGTACATACCCAGAGGAATCCAAGTCAGTACACAATAGACATACCCTATTTGTCAGAGCATTATTCACAGTACCAAGTCCCTGTGGTATTCCTGTGGTTATGCTTCTTAGAACTATTATTATCATTGCTCTTGTTACATTTCATGTTTACCTTGACATTAAAACTCCAGCACTGAGATGCCTTGATTGGCCTCTCTTCTTTGAAAAGAAAATCGGCCAGTGTAGCCCTTAGTTATTATCTTCATGTTTCCTAGTCAAAGACCTCTTACTGCTCTCAGTTAGATGTCAATTAGTTCTGCTAAGGTGTCACTTGCTAATTACAGTTGTGACTCACAACAGCTTATTGCAAAGCTTCCAACTGACTGAGCTCCCAGAAAAATGAGAGTGGCCAGGTGCTTCTGGGAAATCAGGGACACACCTGCACTAACCACTGTAGGAGAAATGTCTTAGAAGCTTGACATCTTATTTACAAGTCTATTCAACTTGTGTAACCTTTCATAATGTGGTCATGCTTGTTTTACTATAAAATATTTGTCTCATGGCTCTGAGGATAGACACATCATCATGAACATTACTTTAAAAGGTGTAGCATCTAAACACATAGAAAAATATGTGCAGTTCTAGAGTAATCATCACAGAAAGTGGAACAGCCCTCAATATCTGAAAACCCTTAGCCGTAATGATCAAAACCCAGATAATAGGAGGTCCTACTTGCTGATAACTATTGTCTTAGACTCCACTCAAACTCATTTAGAAGTTACATGAGCGATACAGGCACATAGGATGACATGATAGTTTCTCACAAGTCTAGGTTGAGATCAATGTCAAATAGTCTCTTCTTAAATCACAATGAAAAACACACGTTACATCTACATTTAGTATAAATACACATATACCTAATTTTATGAAACAACAGTTTATTACATATGATCCAATGTATTCTATTCTAGCCTCAGCTATTTTCTAAATATACTGGTCAGATACCCTAAGCTTATTGCACAACCCAGAGTATATCACATATCAGGTTAAGAATACTGCATGAGATAATGCCTATGATGTTTCATTCAAATGCATACTCTTTTTTAAAGGGGTTGACCCAGATGTAAACCAGATTGAGCCAGACATAGTGATATACAGCTGTCACCCAAGAACTCAGGAGCTAAATCTAGGAGGATCAGAGTTTAAGGTAATTTTTAACTATGTACTGGGTTTGAGGCAAGCATAGGCAATGTGAAACTTTGTCCAAAAAACTGAATAGAATATATGTCCCAGAAATAGTCTACCTATGATTAGCATAAAGTTTACAGATTCATCTACTTGGTTTTGCTCATAGTAGGCAAAATATACAAATCTTTCCTTTTATAGTCTTTTGAGCACATGATAGTCATCAACAAAACTTGGATTCTACTACTTTATGGTTACATTTAAATACTATATCTTATCTTTTTCAAAACGTTTCATTTTTATTTAATCATCTTGGTAATTATATTTGTGTTTTATGTGTTTGTCTTTGTGTGTGTGTGTGTGTGTGTGTGTATGCGTGTGTACACTTGTACATGCAGGAATACATATGGAGATCAGAGGTTGCTGTTTTCCTCATTTGCTTTCCACCATTTTTTTTGAGACAGGGTCTCTCTCTCACCAAACTGGAAGCTCACTGATTGGTTACACCATCTGAGCCATGAGCCACATAGAACTAGCTGTTTGTCTTCTTTCAGCTTCAGGCTTACAAATACATGAAACATTTGGGTTTTATGTGGATGATGGGTATCTCATGCTTTTGTACCAAGCATTTACTGACTTATTTAAATGTCTCCCCACTTCCTAAAATATTTCTTTTAATTAAAGACATATAAGCAAACAATACAAAAATTTTCAAACCCCACCTTCTAGTCTATCACTTTTTTTTGATATATGAAGTTAAAGACGAATTTTTATTCTCTTCTTTGTAATTACATCTTTTAGAGATAACTATTCATAACAACTTGATGCCTAAATTTCAAGTTATGATGATTTAAGCATATATTAACTGAAGCATGTTATAGAAAGACTTTCATGGGCGATGCATGTACTCATCAATGAATCTGATCAAATGAATTTATGATTTGATGTTGTGACAACGTAATATATTAGTATTGCTGGATCTTACTCTATTAATGTGTATTGTCATAAACATGTTGCTATTCCATTGCATGGAAATCACACACCAGCAATTTATCAGTGGAGTAGTATTTAATCTTCCTAAAATTTTCTGCCATTGATACAATGCTATACAGTGATACTCATACCCATGTGCATTTATAGGCTCAACTCTTCCTGGAGGTAGGTTAAACAAATGAAGATTGACATAATTTTTAATTGAAGGCAAATATATTTTAACCAATTTATATTTTTTTATAATAGCATATGAAAATAGCCATTTCCCAGATCTTTGTTGACACTAAAAACCTATATTTAAATCTTTTTGTGATTTTTGACACAATAAACATGCTTCAATAGTTTTCAAATTTGACATCAAATTTATTTTAATACATACAACATAAGAATTTTATTTTATGGCATATTGGGATGTTATGATATGCGTATGCACTATTTAATGCTTAAATTGTGGTAAATATATCTATCACCTTTCCAGCTGAAATGGTTCATGTCTACAATGCCAACATTCTTGAAGCTGAGGCATAAGGATAACAATTGTGTCTATTAATCTGCCTGCCTATTAAGATCTCCATCTCAGAGAAACCACAGACTCCTTATTTCCTGTAGTGGGTTGTGTACTAATGACTCCATACGATCATATATTTGACTACTTGGTCCCAGTTGGTAGAAATATTGGGGAAGAATTAGGAGGTGTGGTCTTGTTGGAGGAGGTATATCACTAGGTTTCATTCCCTGTGTCTCTGTGTGCTTCAGATTGTGTCTCAAGATGTGAGCTCTCAGCTACTGCTCTAGGGCCATGCCTGCTTGCCTGCTGCCATGCTCCCTGCCATGATGGTCATTGACTCTAACACTCTGACACTGTAAGCCCCAAGCAAGCTCTTTCTTCTGTGAGTTGCTTTGGTCATGGTGTCTTATCATCACAACAGAAAAGTAACTAAGACATCCTCATAAACATTTATCATCCATCCCTTCGTGACTAAAACATTTAAGAGGCCTTCTGCTTAAATACATAGTGGCTCGTTATGTATAAACCCTCTACTATGCAGAACACTGAAATTCTTATTCTTAAATGTAACTTAGTATCCTTGACCACTCCTTCCTCATTCATCTGGTCCAGCTTTGCTCCCCTGCCTCTGATGGCCACTATTCTACTCATGATATCAACAAAATCATTCATTTAATATTTAGTCTGTGGATGAGATCATTCAGATTCTGTCCTCACAATTATTTAAGTTTTTATTATTTTGGATTTTTCAGTCTTAGGTTTCATTTTCTTTTCTAATTAGCTTGTGCACCCATGTTTACATTTTCTACATGGCTGCTTACATTTTTTTAAAAAAATGGAAAACTACTCTTTACAATAAACCTGTCTTATGTCCTTGCTTCTCCTCTTAGGCTACCATTAGCTATTCTCTCTTTCTTTCTCTCTGTAGATGCGGTTCCGTGTGTGTGTGTGTGTGTGTGTGTGTGTGTGTGTGTGTGTGTGTATGTGTGAAAAGAAAGCAGATAAGAAAGGATAATAAGAGTGGGACTTTGATCAAAGAACATTACAGACATGAAAGTATAATATAATAACTAAATATATATTTTACAACTTGCAAAACAGCCTTCTTGTTTAAAGAAAAGAACTTTCATGGTGTATTTAAAAAATGATACTCAATGATTTTGCTAACAGGTTCATTTCAATAATGCATATGGTAGAAAATTACTCATCATATATTTCATATTTATTTTCATATTTATGCAAATAAAAGTATCGCATAGTTTCATTAATCCCATTTGTAGCTATAGTTATATAGCTCATGATGCATATTTATTATGTGTGTATTTTTCTTTTTAAAAATCCTCTTAGGTTTGTTAGGTGCCTTATTATTATTTTTAAGAGAAGCATTTTACATTTATTTGTTCAAATTTAGTTGTAGGATATATTGATTTTTAAGCTTTATTAACTCTTTCTGTATAGGTTTGTTTTGCCTTTTAACTTCCAAAGTGAACTTTATATAATTTATTTTTAACAGTTCTTAACAGTAAATAAAACTATATTTACTCTAACTATAGTTACCAGTACATTTATGAGCCATATTTTCTGTTAATTTATAAATGGTTCATACTTGTGAAGTATAGAATACTTTAGTGAAGATGAAGAATTATGTATTTCTAGATATACCTACTAAACCAGAAGCATCATCTTAGTTATTTGGCTTTCCTGCCACACACCTGAGGAATCCACAGAGCTGGGAAGGGTACAGTAACTGCACCTGCAGAATAGATGCTAACTGGAACAAAAAATAGTGATTACTGAGAACTTAACCTTCCATTTCTGCATGGAATGGTCTTTTCACGCTTATGCCTTTTGGAAGACTTGCCTGGATACACTGACAATGAATGATGTTTTCCACTGGGATCACTCTGAAACATGGGAGTACAAGCAGTACAGATTTGAAGTTGAGAAAAAGGCAGGGCAGAGAGGGAGAGGAGGACCATCTTGATTTCTTTTGTGGCTGTACATTAGCAAGGATTCCAGAAATGACTTTGGTACTTTATCTTACATGCATTTTTTAATGATTTTTAGGCACATGCATTATGCTAAGCAGTGTGACAGACCAAGAAGTGGTAGTGAGGGACAGTCCATCTTGAATGCAAGCTGTGTCCTGAAAATGGATACTTGCTCATCAATACTATATGTTGGCAGCAGAGGGCAAGAGGAGGTTTGAATGTGAAGTACAGGATCACCAAACAGTGGAACAGAGGAGAACATTCATAAATTATATACAGGCATCCATGAAACTTCTTACAGGATCCACCACAGATACTTGGGTGAGTTTTACAGATTACAGTAAGAATAACAGTTATGTCAATAATTACAACTTATATGCCACTGTCTGTTGCTCAATTCCAATGTCACCATTCATTGTATCTGTATTTCTTTGTTCTGACATCATTATGTTTATTAGAAAAGAAAAAAAATGACCATATCTTTGTTACTCTCTTATTCTCACATATCCTCTGTGTCTCTCCAATAGAGAGAGTTTCAACTTCATCTAAATAACAAACGTGCCAGAAGCATCTCCAGAAAATGTATGTGTTCAGTTTGCATCTACTGAAGCAGGGACTGTGTAAGCCTCAGCTTCATCACTTGTTAAATCACAATGATTTAAATTGGGGTCAGGTGAGTGACAAGCACTGAGTAATAAGAAAGCTTGTAATTACTACCCATTTCAGAGCAGTTTACAGTGGAATTTTTCAAAAACAATCTCACTCTGACCACAGATGGGTTTGCTAGGTGTAGAAAAGAAATTAGAATATGTAATTACCTGAAGTGAAGTGGCTATGATGGTCATAAATAAATGTGGAAGTATTAGTCTTGTTCAATTGTTTATTAGATGTAATCATTATTCAAATATCAGTCTTGAGAACTTCTACTTTATAAAATGCTGTGCTAGAGTGAGAGAAACCATGGCTTAGGAAGGTATACAGTACTTGAATCCTAGGTAGAAAGACCTATTATGTGAGTTACTCAGTGGCTAATGAGAGGAAGAATGCTGTGACTGGGCTACTATCTTCATTCTAGATCAGATGTGAGGCCTCTTGTTTTCTAACTTACTCTCTGGAGTTTAGCCTTCTTATAATCTAAATAGAACAAATGGCCAGAGGGTATTTAGAAGAGCTTTAGTATCATCCCAAGAACTTTATAGAAGGTTTAACAGTTACAAATCTTTCTTGATCAAGATGAAAGAAACACTGATGAGGAGGGAATTCATTGATTATAATTATTTAACCATGAAGGATACAAGGTGAAAAAAACATCAGATTTCATAGAAACAAAAAAGATGATTCCTAGAACAAATTCCATTATTGGCCTAGCCATCAAATATGTTTTGTTCTCACTCAAGTTATGCGCAATGTTTCCAGAGATGGCAGAGGAGGTTAAGGGGTTTCAACATAAATGTTTCAGAGATCAGGCTTTGTATACTCTGTATGAGTCTCAATTTTTTCTAAAACTTTCAATTTTTCTGAAACGTGGGTCTTTATTGTTTGAAAGTTTCTAATGTTCTTTGTAATTTAATGGCAAATATCCTTATATATTTTTCCACATTTGAACACCTATTTTCACTTCCCATTAAGTTGATGTATCTTGTTTAGGGAGTGCTATTTATGCTGAAATCATACTGTTATCAATCTCTGTCATCTATACATTTTTACAAATATATCGTGACATCCTGTCTAACATGGAAAATTTCTTATGGAAACAATTTTTAAAAATCTCAATCTGTCATGTTGATGTCAAGCAAACAGTTGATTGATTGAATTTTTGAGTATTCACCCAGATGTTAATATTAATCAACCATGGCTGTGTATATGTACACTCATGTGTCTTTTGCTGTTTTTATATATTTAGATACTTTCTTTGAATACACACAAATCTTGAAATTCTCTGATTATATCTATGGATTAAATTAAAATCACTACTAATAGTGCCATCTTGTGTCTGAGATTTAAAATTAAGAGATTATATTGAGGACAGAATTTTAAAACTTTTTATTAAATAAATTTGTTCTTAGACAATTTTCACATATACTCAATCCATACTGATTATTCTTACCTCCTACCTT
Organism: Peromyscus attwateri; assembly: GCA_902168425.1. NCBI lineage: Eukaryota > Metazoa > Chordata > Mammalia > Rodentia > Cricetidae > Peromyscus > Peromyscus attwateri. The sequence goes on along the minus strand of CABHPP010148847.1, from coordinate 37,497 downwards.
GTCCTCTTTCCCTACCATCTCTGTCCACAATTTAAGCTAAAAAACGAACATAAATCTTTAAACTTTTCTTGTCAAAATCAAGCATGTGAGGGTTTAGGGAGGTGGTGATTTATATTTTTATTTTTATTTTTTTGATGCAACCCAGTCTAGAAGGTCTTTCAATTGGTACTAAAATGTGAAATTTGTGCCTTTTGATTTGATTCTCTTAAAATATATCACATTGTCTAGAGAGTTCACTTCTGATGATAAAAGCAGTGCAATCAGCTTCAGGATTTGTTTAAAGCAAGATATAGATATAATATAACTTTTTTCTTCATTTTGTCCTCGCAGTTAGATACACAAAGACCACAAAGTATTCCTAGTTAATGAACACTCGTAACAATACTGCAGGTTTCTATTATTATTAGGTATCAGTGACAATTAAAAAATAATACATTTTAAATTTTAATAGGATAGTAATGTAAGAGAAGTCACACAAGATATCTTCCCCAAATGTCTAAATTTATAGTATATTCAAGGCACAAATCTACATTTGTTTCCAGAATTGCCTGTCCGGTAATATCAAACTACATCCTTAGCCCCTGGGGTGGTGAGAGAGAGAGAGAGAGAGAGAGAGAGAGAGAGAGAGAGAGAGAGAGGGAACAGAGCATGATAAACATGAACAAGAGGAATAAGAGGACAGAGAATATCTTAACCCCTGGAAAGATTTGGAGGATGCCAAGAAGAGAAAAATTTAAACTCATAGAAAAGCAGATAAGACATGTAACAGTACCCATATCAAAAGTCAAAGGAACAGAAAAAATTATTAAAAAGTTACAAGTTAAAAAAAATGCCAGGCATAGGAGCATACTTCTTTAATCACAGCACCCAGGAGAAAGAGGCAGGTAGATCATTCTGAGTTATAGGGCAGCATGGTCTACATAGAGAGTTCTGAGCTGGCCAGAGCTACATAGCAAAATCATGTATCACTAAAAAATGCAATAAATTGCCTTGCTTTTGTCAGCTGCCTTTTTGGACATAAGACCAAAGTATTAGCCTTCAATGACAAAAAAAGCCAAATAATAGTTAAGTAGATCATTTAATTTATCATTGTCTTACCAAGAAATACTATCTAGTTATCAAGTAAGAATTTCATGAGTCTTAAGAGTAGACTTTCTGAGCATTCCAAAATTTTCCATAGAGACTGTTAAGAAATCACTCAGAACACTAGGTTTTAGAAACCACAAGTTAGTGTTTACAATGAAATATAAGATCTAAAAATGTGATATTGTCTGGGGGTAAAGAATAAACTAAAGGCTATGTCAAGAAGCAGAGAGTGGTTTAACACAACCTCAGCACTGCTAACTAGCTCCCAACATTTATGAAATATTAAGAGAAGGATTTATCTACTGACCTGAAAGGAACGAGAAAGCTACATACCGAATGGGACTAAAATATTTGCCTTGGCGTAGAGACTTGATAAATTAACGTGCTTAAGAATCAGGACACAAATCAATTTTCAAAAATTTGAAAAATCAAGTTTTCAGAAATATAAAGGAGATTAAGAAAACAAAATGCTTGGGTTTCCAATGGTTAAAAAGGAGCTAAGGTAGAAAATAACAGCTACATAGGCATTGGTGTTATCTGTGTGAGGTAAGCCATACACACACCTTTGAACACATACATGTTATACACACACACACACACACACACACACATAATAATAACACTTTAAGTTTTACAAAATACAAAATAAGTAGTAAATTAAAGGATACATCATCCAGCCACTTTGAATGTGCTGTCACCCACCTACAGGGCTGGGCTATGGAGATTTGGGTATCTGTTTTATTTGCGCTAACACATAGATTATAGTGTCAATATGACTGATATACTAGGAAAGGACAGTATCAAACCTTGAATTCTTGTTAAATATTTTTCTCAGAAAACAAAATATAACATTTAACCTGCATGCTTTTTACAATAAACCTGAAACCTTTGACCCAGTGATGGTGTTCCAATAGGACTATGCACATATCCTCAGACAACCAAGTAACTTTGAAGCTTGACCTCCATAAATAATTATATTAATTGAAATAACTTGCAGAACACCCACTGAAATTCCTATGTTATATACCAAGTGAATTTTTAATGTCTTTAAATTTTACGAAAATATGCTGATGGCCAATTTTTGTGGATTCCTTCCATTTACAAGGTCTCATGTCTTACTTAAATCATCCTGTTTTTAATTTATTTTACTACCAAGTGAAGTTGGTGATAGAATTTTCCAGCCTCCACACAGAGTATATATGGGAAGCTGAGAATTGGGTAAAATAAATACTTAAAATCTTTATGGGGTATAGTAGTACTCTAGCAATGACATAGACCTTTAGACACTTAGGAGTCTAATCATTCTATTATGAGAGTTCAATAAAATGTCATATTTTTAGCTTATATTCTAGTTCTTTTTTATTTCTTTTTGAAAACCATCATGAGTTAGCTGAAGAATTCTTTATTCTTTTATTTTTTTTGTAGCAAATTTTTCAAAGAGGATATTGTGGAACTTTGTCCAAAAGTTATTTCCATTTTGGGTTAATTCTTGACCTATACTCAAGGATATGTAGAAAAAATTTGGCCATATAATTTTAGCTGTGACTGTTTATACTGTATATTATGATATACTTTAGGCTTATTAATAGTAAAATTAATTATATTTATTGAAGTAAAATTTAAATATTACATCATATGTTGAGAGTTTTCAAATTGTAACTGAGGGCCTGTCAGTCAGATTAAATAAGATCTGCAGGCCAGTAGAGATTGGGAGCACAGAGAACAGAGATAACCAAGTGCAGTGTTTTAGAACCAGTCACAGCCCACTCAGTTCATCACAAGAATTATGGAAATGATCTCTAAAAATCCCCATGTCCCACTCTCCCCAGGAACCCATTCTCAGTGTGATAATTAATCTTCATCATCAACTTGATTGGATTAAAAGATCCCTTGGGCATTAAGGAGGACAGGACCTTCATTGGCTGTGTCTGTGAAGTTCTTCCAAGAGAGAATTAACTAAGAGAAAAAGACCTACCCTGAATCTTGAAAGCATCATTCCATTTGTGTAAGGTCCTGGATTGAACAAAAAGGAAAACCTAAGCCCAGGTATTCATCTGTCTCTATTTCCTGTCTATGGATGCAATGTGACCAGTCTCTTCGTGTTTCTTCCATCATGCCTTCCGTACAATGATGGGCTGCATCCCTTCAAACATTGAGACAAAATAACCTTTGTCTTCCTTAAACAGCTTCTTGTTAAGTTTGTGATCATAACAATAGGAAATTTAAAACAGAAAATTAACACAAGAAGTGGGTTCACTGCTGTGATGAAATTAGCCATATCCTTCTTGGGCTTTCTAAACTGCTTTGCAGGAGGAATGTGGAACAGTTCAGAGCTTCATGCTATAAATTCTGTAAACACTGTAAACCTAGTTTAATGAACTATCACTCTATGAGTTCAGAAGACCAGAATGCCAGCAAAGATGTGGGCCAGAAGACTCTATTCATAAACTTTTAAGAGGCAAAACAGGACTCAACTGTTCAAAGAGTTAAAGGGCCAGTCATGTTACATTCTGACAAAAATTCTGGATATGTTGAGCTCATGTTCAGAGGGCAGAACTTAATTCAAATTAAGTAGTACCTAATTTGAGTGAATTTTTTTTTTGGTGTTGTTTTGGTTTTTTAAGACAGGGTCTTTCTGTGTAGTTTTGGTGCCTGTCCTGGATCTCGCTCTATAGACCAGGCTGGCCTCGAACTCACAGAGATCCTTGAGTGAAATTTTAAGAAAGCAAAATATCCAGTGTATAGTATGGTTTTTAATCTCTGCTGCAATCCATGTTTACAGTGAGAGAGACCAGTGAATGGAGCAGAAAGTATAGGAAATATACAGCTTATCAAGTAAAGGAAGGAGGCCCAAATGAAAGTTCAAGCAGTGTGGGAGCCAACAAAGCAGCTCTAGTTGCTAATGAGATCAGTCAAATTAACAAGAATCCTCTTAGTCAGCACTGGGGTTATAGGAAAAGTGCCTGAAGGACCAGTCCTGTATACCTGAAAACTCATCTGATAAACATTCCTATGGAAGGAGAATACCCAACAGATAAAGTTCAGAGGGTACCCTGCCTAGGGATGTGTTGAACCAGTACTTCCACAGTGAAAGCACACATAGGCCATTGCAGCTGTAGTTCAATGGGGCAAAGCTACAGCTCCACCTGGCAACAGAACTAGGCATAACCCATATGGTACTGGTTTTGCAGAATATGCAGAATGTAAGAGTGAAATGGTCATAGAGACTGACTCCAAGTTTTTTTCTTAAAGCTGTTGAAGCCAGGTAACATGTGACAGGGACAGACTTCCTATGTAAAACTCTTGAGCTGGTTGTCTGTGGATATGTAAAGAAAAACAACCTAAGTTACAATGGAGATTACAAAATAGTGGAAATGTCAGAAATATGGCATGCTTGCAAGGAAAATTGAAGGCATAGAGTGAATGAGGCCCATGATAGTGGTCACAATTACTACAAGGAACAGAGACACTTGAGCATGGCTATTCAAACCTATTGCAAGCTACATGATGTCATTGGTAGACCCAGATGCCAGAGGCAGAGTTAGTGTTTGCCCTACTGTGTTTCATTCTTGTTTTAGTTTGGAATTTTCCTCTTTTTTTTTTTTTTTTTTTGAGACAGGGTTTCTCTGTGTAGCAGTCCTGGCTGTCCTGGAACTCACTCTGTAGCCCAGGCTAGCCTTGAACTCACAGAGATCCTCCTGCCTCTGCCTCATGAGTGCTGGGATTAAAGGCCATACCACCCCGAACGTGCCCAATCTTGTCTGATCTCGTAAGCTAAACAGGGTCGGGCCTGGTTAGTACTTGGATGGAAATTTTCCCTTTTTAATGTAATATTTATTCATATCACATACACATTGGGAGTTCATAATCTATTTTGTCACTTAAAAAATGTAGTTCACAGCAAACATGACTGGACTGATAAAAGTGACATTGAAATTTTGAACTATATTAGAACATACAAGATTTTTGAGACTTATAGATATACAATGCATATGTTGTATTATGTATAGCCATGAGACTATGGCAACCAGGATGAAATGTTTTAAAAATTAGTATGCTTGGATGTCATGTTCGAAAGGGGTAGGCTTGTGATGGTTAATTTTCAGTTTCATTTGGTAGGTTTAGCAAATGCCTAGTGCATTCTAGAAGTACATTGTTGTATGTGTTTATGAGGTGACTTCCACTAATTCACTTGTGCTAAATATAAAATACTCTATCACATAGACTGGGGTTTTGGCATAAATAAAAAGAATAAAAAATAGAAAAGCAGCTGAACATCAGCAGTCAACTTCTGATTCGGGCACAAAACAACCAGGTGCCTTGCATTCCTGCCACCATGTCTTTCCTGATGTGATTGTCTGTATCTCCTCAAAGAGAAGGCAAAACAGTACTATCTTCAAGTTGTTTATCTGGTAACAATAAAGAAAATGGTAACAATATACTTTTCTCCTCTGCTATCCTGACAATGCCATTTAGAAGAGACAGTGTTCATAAGAATTGCTTCTTTTTCTTTCTACCCTTTTTTGTAGTTTGTTCTAACCTGCATTCCCAATCATCTTAAAATGTGTCAAAACTTGCTAATTTATTAGTTCTTATATACCACTATCTATTACTCAATATCTCTTTGTCTTCATTGAAATGCAAGATTTTATCATCATTGTTTTCTAGAGTATTTTCGCCTCTGGAAGATAGTAGGTGCCCCTTGAACTGTTCCTGAGGGGACTGAATCAATGGAAAGGATTGACTATGGATCCTAAAACTTAATTTGTGATCATGAGGAATCATTTGTAAAAGGTGTTATACATGTGAAGATACCTTAGACAGTGAAAACCTAGTCAAATATTCTGATGCTTGTCAATTTAGAGGGAAAGCATCATGGTGTCATATTCCATTTGACATACTACCACAGAATACCTGGAATATGATAATTTATATATAATATATTATATATAAATATATAAAGAGAGGAATATTGTGTGTAAGTATATATATATATATATATATATATATATAGAGAGAGAGAGAGAGAGAGAGAGAGAGAGAGAGAGAGAGAGAG
>CABHPP010148847.1:0-31255 GCA_902168425.1 Peromyscus attwateri | reverse complement strand
ATATATATATAGAGAGAGAGAGAGAGAGAGAGAGAGAGAGAGAGTTTAAAAAGCTCAAGGTTGAAGCATATATATATATATATATATATATATATATATATATCCACACATATGAGGACTTTCTTAATGCTGCATATTATGGAAAATCAAGGGGCAGAAAACACATGTGAGAGATAAGTATAGGGGGGCAAATGGATAACTCATCTGGTACCTACTCCTATAAAACTGAACATCTCCCTCCGTTATAGCATGAATCCAACCATTAAGACTGAAGACTAGTGGCTTAACCATCTCATAAAGATCCCTGTTCCAAATACTATTACATTGGAGATTAAATTTTCAAAACATGAACTTTGAGAAACATGTTCACATTTATAGTGAAAGGCACCTGGAAATTTCTTCTTGGCCAAATGATCAAAAGCTGAGCATTGGAGAAATTAAAGAACACATATCTATTTGTTCTTGTATAACACTACCTACATCCCACTATCTCTCTTCATGTCAATGCAAGGTTTGAATTATCATGTTTTATCAGAATATTTAGTCGTGGACAATGGTAGATACCATATAAACAATTGCTGAATAGCTCCAAGCTCTGAGAATATCAAATCAGCTTCTATAGTCAGTCTTTTTACCAGTATATGTGTGTATGTACAAGTATATATCTATTTGTCTGTCTGTCTATCTTCTATCTATCCATATCATCTATCTATCTGTCTCATCTGTGTCTATATATAAGGACAAAAAGAAGTGAGTCTTGAGACTACTCTCCATGCAAAAAGAAAGAAAACAATGGAAACCTTTGTGAGTTCTTCATTCCTATATGAAGCATGAGTGTGATAATATTGAAAAATTGGATTAAAAAAAAAGTATGAGTCCATTTGAAAGCAGGAAGAGGCTGGGCGGTGGTGGCGCACCCCTTTGACCCCAGGACTCGGGAGGCAGAGGCAGGCAGATCTTTGTGAGTTTGAGGCCAGCCTGGTCTACAGAGCGAGATCCAGGAAAGGCACAAAGCTACACAGAGAAACCCTGTCTTGTAAAACAAAACAAAACAAAAAAACAAAAAAAAAAGAAAGCAGGAAGAATTAGACACATAGACACATATGATAATATATGGGTTTAAAAGAAACTGTTGGGAAACCATGAAAGAGTGAAAATAATTTATTACTTTTTAAAAAACACTTTAGATTATTAACTCCATACATTCACCAAAAGTAGTGCAAGTATCTCTAAAATATTTAATGAGAATTTACTCTGAACCAGCTAATGAATAAGTCATCAATACTGTGAAGGTAAATAACACAAATCAGATTCAGTAAGTTTAGAATTTCATGAAAGTTGAAGATGATAAATAACTACTCTAGTGTGACAAGTTCCAAATAGAAACAAATTAAAACCTTATCAAATGTATAAGGTAATAATGAACATGTTGGTAGCATATAATGGCTAGCTCATGGTTTTTGTTTATATGTCAGTAGCAAAATAGTATCATTACCTTATAAAAATGGTTTAGAAATAGATGACTAAATATCATGAAGGGCTGAAATATGGCTCAGGGCATAAAAGCTCTTTCTACGAAAAGATACAGGCCTGGGTTTAAGTCCCTATCCTACAAGCATGCCTAGAACCCCAGCACTATACAGGGTTAAGACAGGAAGAATACTGGGTCTTGTGGACAAGACTAGCTGCAAGTCCAGTGATAGACTCTGTCTCAATGGAATAAGGTAGAAAGCAACAGAGCAGGACACATGAAGTCTTCTGGTCCCCTCCAACCACACATAAGTAGGACTTTGCATACATGTGCTTATACACCAAACATAAACACACACATATAATCCTAAAAATAGTAATTCACGAAATATAATTCTTCATGAATAGTTTGACTACAGTACCTATTGTTATGAAACAACATTATTTATTCAGCTTTAAAGTTTCTACATATTACCAGTGTAATATTACACACAGTCCTAACTGCATAACATAATGAAACTAAGTGGAATTTACCCACAATACAATCAAGAAAACACTGATATCAAATGGAAGCATTTTGCATAATTCAATTGCAATATCTAATTAGGAAATCCAATTATAAAATGCTTGGTTTAGCTACTTATACCTCTAGACTAAAAAGATGAACAGGTCAAGCAGAGTTCAGTATAAACCATTCTCAAACTCCAAAGAATTTCGAACTCTGATGCTGTAGAACTATGGCAACTGTAGTGTATGTAAAAGGTCAATAATCCAAGGTTACATAGAGCAAAACGTGGACTTTGTTCTCTGTATCACAGCAGTACAGTGTGCGTTCATGAGAAAAATCCTCAGAATTCATTGTTTTGTACAGATAATTGTAAACTTCTGTGATAACTACATCCTTCTAATGAATGACACAGGAAATACTTACTGATGAATCTACATTTCTGATAAAACCCAAGGAAAATACACCAAGAAAAGACAGAGTAATGAAAGTGGTATAGGAAGAAAAGGAGGAGACACACAGGTAGCAATACAACCTGAAGATTTTGTGCACCATAAAATAAAGTGACCAAGGCCACAATACAGCAAAGGTCAAGTTTCCTCTGCACTGAGGTAAGCATTATACTTCCTTAATGAGAGCTAATCACTTTTATTCAGGAATTCTTCTTCCTATTTCCTACAAGTATCCATATCCTAGTGAATATGAATGAGATTACTTAATCTCTTACTTTTGATTCATATTCTAATGACTGAAAATTCCTCATTGCTTCTGCATCCCCAGACTCAACTAAGGAAAGAATCTTGGACTGACTAAAATTTAATATGTTTACCAAGTTCTGTGGAAATATTGGTATCCTTAGTCAGGTACATCCCTAGGAAGGTACAAAACACCAGTTTCATCCCTGATACAGAAGTATTCCAGATATATTACCTGAGTCACCTGAAGAGATGACTTCCATAACTCTGCTATCTAGAGTGTTCTCCTGTAAATGAATGCCTAGTGTATTCAGTCAGGTCTGAGGAGCAAAAATCAACAGATGAATTGGTCTGTAATCTGACTCTCTTTAAGTAATCTCTCCTTTCTCTTGGAAGAAAATGGTTTTTGTACTATGACTTTTAGAAATCTATTGAATGTGTTGGTGGGAGGAAATTGTTCGGACCATTCATAAGCATATTTTGTGAATGTATAAATAAACAAAAAGACATTAGACATGTTTGTTTTTATATTATGTTCTGCTTGAGGTATTTTCTTCAGGGGATGAATTCAAGAACACACACACACACACACACACACACACACACACACACAAATACATAAAAAAACAAAACATTCCATTATGCTGGGCCTCATCACCTTAAGACATGCCGTGAAAGGTCAGTCCAGAGATAGAAATGTAGATAAGCTGTTTTCACGAAAGCATGTTAATGTGTACAACAGTGACACCAAATAGGAGCTGAGTAAATATTTGTTGAAAAAACAATTTAGGCAAGAAATTTAGCACACATCTCTCAATTCAATTGGAAAGCTCACAGCCTGAGCTTGCCTCACTTTCCCCTGAGTAACTGGCAAAGTAAATATAGCATGGTGTCACCTGGACTTGTGAACTTAAACAATAGACATAAAACTTGACATCCAGACCTTTCACCAAGTTCTTCAGCATCCATCAGTTCCCACACAATCTTTTCAGTACTTTACACAATCACAAAAGTGATTACCTTCCCCACTTTCCTTCTAGAATGTCTATGCTTTTTCTATAGTTTTTTCTTCATTTATAGTTTTTCCTTTGTCTATTGGTAGTAATTTATCCAACCTTATTTCTGAACAACCTCCCAATTGCAGGGTCTTATTTATTTAAAAGTCCAGTTTTTCATTACTGACTTGAGAAACTATCATCAGAATACATATTTCTACCTCTTTTGTGGTTTATGTTTATTGATGTTTTGAATGACTATATGACTTTTGGTAGTTGAGATTTTCTACACCAGGTTAACACATTTTGCTTTTTCCTTTTAGATTTCTTACTATTTTATATTGTTTTCATGTTAAATTTAGGATGAGTCTAATTTGAGGATGGTACATAAACATTAATGAGTAGATTGATTTACAAAGTGATTTTGGGGAGGCTTTCACATTAAATTTATAAGCCTTGGAATAATTGGAGTACTTATGCCAAGCCATTAGATTTAATAATGTGCTTATCTTCCCACCTGTCCTATGTATGTCTTAAATCTTTCATTAACTATTAGTTACCACCTCTGAGAATCTGTGATACTAGTACAAAAAAAATCTCTCCATTTCTTGATTAAATTTGTGTCTTATTTTGTTTGCTTGTTTTCCTTCATTATAAGTTTCATGTTCTGAGCAAATTACTCCTTTTTAGGAATGTGTTCCATACATACAATGTACTCTATGAGGGAAAGAATCAGGGATATGACACCAGGTACTTGTTTTAATGATAATATGACAATGTTATACATTTTTTTATTTCTACAGATAATAGTCTAATAGTTTTCAAACATGAAATTCAGAATAGCAGATAACTTGGCCAGTCTTGAAGTCATTGAGCTACTAAGTGGAGTCCACTCTCATTGCACATACTTTCATTGACAAAATGGTTTTTCCCATATCCTATTGTATTCAACAGGAAAGTAATAACGGCTTTAGTTGTGATCTTTAGATAGTTATTCATTTTATTGAGTTAGTATTGACACAAACTAATTTTTGGAAATTTAACAGAGGACACAGTTATGTGGTAGAATTTCAGTTACTATGACTCAGGGAAAATTATGTTTATTAGATCTTCTATGTGTGTATGTGTGTGTGTGTGTGTGTGTGTGTGTGTATGTATGTATGTAAATATGTTTGTACATGTTCATGTGTGTGAAAGTGAATATATGTACAAATGCATATATATGAATCTCCTCAGTTGTAGATATCCTTATTCAGTTCTGGTTGGATCACCATCATTGACACTATCATCAGATGTACAGAGTGTTATATGTCATACCCAGAACACCTGAGTTAGCATTCTAAACTTATTTCATGAACCTTATCAACATGGAATGATAGAACCATGAGTATATGTAGTGGTATTTGCTCTGCCCATGACCTTGGACTATAGGGCCTGAAGGAGGCTGTGTTTCTTGCAGTCCTATGTGACCTCTTAAAAGGAAATGGAGAGGGATCGTGAGGGCCCTTCTCCCTAATTACTGCTTCCTGGCATGAGCAAGCTGCCAGGTGGATTCACTCCCAGTCAGGACAGAAGACAACTTCAGCTGTTTACTCGGTTCTGTATTTGTGAGTATATTTCCTCAATTTATAGCCTAATAAATTTCCTATTACTCCTTCAGCAGTCTCCTGTGGATTTCTTGATTTAAGTATTGCTTTATAGATGAAGCAACTGAAGCTTGTGCACATTTAAGCAATGTACCTAATACACTGATTGTGGCTGGGGTAGGGCAGGAGACAAATGTGGGCCAAGCAGACTGGCTCTAACATCAGGTTCTTTGTATACTGATACACTTTATAAAGGTAAAGACACACCTGCCAAATCTAAGGCCAGTTTTGCATTTGAGGCTATTTCCTTCCAAATTTCATCAAAAGAAGAGAGTTCTATCTAATTAAATATCAAGTCAAAGAAAAATCATGCCTTCTCCTGTTGATAAGGAATTCAATGCAATAATTTATTTACCTTTAACCAAATGGCCCTTGGGTGTTTACTATTACTTTTTGAAAATGTATTTTCATACTCTGTATTTGAAAAAGGTAATTAGTAATTCATGAGTAATTTAGGAAACATTGACTATAAAGTTGTAGATATTTACAAAGTTTCCATAAATTATAATAAAAACTGTAATTTGTTCAGTTGGAATTCTGTTGAGAGCTACATTTACATAAAGTGTCCAAATGCAAAATGTCCACATGCATTTCTAAAATCAACATATTGGGGGCTATTTCATCCTATAATTTAAATTAAATTCATTTTTATACCCAAAGTAGTGAGTTATGTTTTTTCCCTCATGGGGAGACAAAGGTTAAACTGCACGTACTCACTTAAAGGGATACATGGAAATAGCAAATCTTCCCAACATGAGAGAAGCAACTTAGGTGCAAGCACAGCAAATAAAGTGTCTGGTTCACCTGTGTAATGACAGGGTTGATTATAAAAATGGAATTTGCAGTATCTCTTATGAAACTATCTTCTAGAACAGCAGCGATCAGTATTACTTCATTTATTTGTTTTATCAAAAAATAAATGCTAGCCGGGTGGTGGTGGCAGCGCACGTCTTTAATCCCAGCACTTGGGAGGCAGAGCCAGGTGGATCTTTGTGAGTTCGAGGCCAGCCCGGTCTACAGAGTGAGATCCAGGAAAGGCACAAAGCTACACAGAGAAACCCTGTCTCAAAAAACAAAACAAAAAAAAAATTAAATGCCGTTCATGTTTGAGCATTCTGTTCAGTTATGAATGATTTGAGACTCTACCCTACGTCTTTGACAAGTGGCCTTCCTTCTTTTGTTACTTCACCCTTCCTTCTCTCTCTTTCCTTTCTTCCTTATTTTGTTCAGTAATTCCTACACTCATTTTACAATTACCTCATGACTGCCAATGTACTATGAGACAGGCTGTGTATGTGAATCTGAAGGAAGAGTAGTTACTGAAAGAGAAAGCTCTGCTCTCATTAATTTTTGAGCTGTTGGGAATGTAGCACAATTAAGTTGATTTAACGCAGATTAAGAACTCATTTTCATGGGCCAAATCTTTGTATAATCTATCAAGTCTATTTTTTTTAAACAGATATTTCTTAGAGTTGTAAATCAGAGGTGTAAGGAAGACTGGATGCTGAAATTCTGGTCTGGGAGAAGGAGATGTTTAGCTGCCGAGAACCTTGGGGAAGGCCAAGATGTAAACCATTAAAAGTTACTGAATAGAAGACCATCAGGATAGAACATATGGAGTTTTAACAGATACTTCTCTTTGCAATGTCAAGAGATAACCTGGCATTGGGTTAGAGGTCAAAATGCCCTAGGATGGGAGGAGTGTAATAGGGAACATTTTTTTCTTTAAATATTGAAGTAATTGACTGGATCACTGTGATCAGAGAGGCAAAGAAAAGTGGTCTTAGTTTGAATATAATTCTAAGATGGAACTAATAGCAAAACCTGGCATTTTTGTGTAATTAATAAAGAAAGAGTACAAAGAGTGAAAGGTTTTTAACCTGAGCAGTGGGTATGATGTGTTCATATTGTGAGTGACTTTATGATGATTATTAGGGGATGAGCTTAGGGAAGTCCTTGCTATAGATCCTTCTTAGGAGGTATGAGGATAGAAGTATGCTAGTTGTACAAGACTTTCAACTGAGATAGACATATAATCATCACATGTTGCTATCAACCATTATCAATATACTATTATATATATAATTTGGATATATATATATAATATATAAAATTTGGGGATATATATATATATATATATATATAGAGAGAGAGAGAGAGAGAGAGAGAGAGAGAGAGAGAGAGAATAATTTGGAAAGAGACCTAATGGGGGATGATTTACATGGAGGAAATGGCTTAAAAAATAAATCTGAATTTTTTCCAAAGTTCTTGTCTAGAATTAGTAATGAGAAGCCATCAAAGGAATGTCAAAAGTGTTGCAAATGAAACAGGAAGTGAAGCAATAGAGAACAACACAGAAATGATGTAAAGAAGAGGAAGTTGATCATGTGTGAAGCAATTTTATAAAACACAAAGTAAGATTGTGTTACATGCTTCATACAGGAGTCATTGCAACCATGATAACAGGTGCTTCTAATGAGTCAAGTTTTTCAAAGCTTCCTTACAATGGGCTCCAGAGAAACCTGGAGGAAATGACAAAGGCCAAAAGTGGTCTAGTCTTTGAAGGCTTTGGGTATGGAGTGGCACAAAAATGTGAGGCCAGACAGAGGCTTAAGGAAATTGTTCCTCTTATTTTAAGAAGGGAAGCTGAATGACATATTTGAATGTAATTAAAATTATCAGATAAAAAGAAAAGTATCATTGGCATAGGAAAGAGAAGAGACATTTTCCAAAGAGAGGTTCAAGAACTGGTGACTGAAAATTAGATCCAGTGCAAAGGCTGAGCTGCATGACAAAGAAGCAAGGTCGGAAGTCACTCAGCAGAAGAGTAGGCAGAGGAGGCTGGATTCGGTTCTCTATAAATAGCAATCATCACTATCATAATTAGCCACATTAGTTTTCTTGCTGCTGGTAATAAACGTACTATAAATGTTTAAGGGGTAAAATGTGCTATAGTTCTAGAGATCAAATTCCAAAGGCAATTTTAGTGTGCTGAAGTTGAAGCAAATATTTAACTCTGATCTATTCTGTCCCTAATAAGCCTACAATGGGACTCAGGGATAATCTAGAGAAATCTATCCCAGTAGCATCCTTAGTTTAAGCAAGTTTACAATATCCTTTATCATATAAGGTAATGTATTCACAGGTTATGGAGAATAGGATATGGCTATGTTCTGGACCATTTCTAAACTACCAAAGAAGCCCACACTTGTTAGAAACTAACTATGCCCCAGCATCATTCCTAAGGACTGATCAACCTATATCAACCCACTCAATTTGCAACATAAATATTTATACATATATAAGCATTTGTGTGTGTGTGTGTGTGTGTGTGTGTGTGTGTGTGTGTGTGCACATTCATGTGTGAGCATATGCAGATATGTGTTACTGGGGACTTTACACAGAGCCTTTGGCATCCCAGGCAAGTGATCTATCACTGAGCCACATTGTCATCTCTCTCTGTATTTTTATTATATTATTTTACAAAATAAAAACTGTAACATATGATAGTTAAATAACTTAACCAGTAAGGGTTAAGAGTAGGGTTTGTTTCCAGTCAATATGATGGAAAGCAAAACCAAACTTTCCTGGCAAAACATCTCCATGAAAATACTATGCACTTGACATTTTTTATATAACTAATTACAAGTTGTAATGTTCTAGTTTCCTGTTAGAGAAAGAAAAATGTCCACTTCCCAGATCTGAACACTACTACTGGTAACTTAGACAGTCAAAGTCTCTTTCAAATATGTGCAGATATGGGTTTATGTGTATATATATATATATATACATACATATGTATATATACATATACATATACATGTATTTACCTCAAATACCAATAACATATCTATGTATTAAAATTGCTGTCCAGAATTTGCAGAATTTCAAACTTCTGAGCCTGATATGTGTAGCTTAAGTTTTCCTGCCTGGCCCACAGTCAGGATAAATCTCTTTCACCTGCCAGTCCCACAGCCGCTCAGACCCAACCAAGGAAACACAGAGACTTCTATTGCTTATAAACTGTATGGCCGTGGCAGGCTTCTTGCTAACTGTCCTTATATCTTAAGTTATCCATTTCCATAAATCTATACCTTGCCACATGGCTTGTGGCTTACCGGCATCTTTACATGCTGCTTGTCCTGGCGGTTGCTGGCTGGCAGGCAGTGACTCCTTCTGCCTTCCTGCTCTTTTAATTCTCTCTGTTAGTCCCGCCTACTTCCTGCCTAGCCACTGGCCAATCAGTGTTCTATTAGCAACACATTTGCCATACAGAACATCCCACAGCAGATATGTGCTATTTATATTCATTCATACTAAGAAGAATTTCTACATTGACTCAGTTACTGCATTCTGTCTGATTTCTGAGAACGTTATATGTCCAGAAAAAAATTAATCTCTAATATAATGATGCCCCATGTGATGTGAAGAATAGACTGAGTATGTAATGACTTAATGTGAGCAAACCTACTAGAAACAAGCGTTAAAGTTAAGTAGCAAGAACTTATGCTTATAATAAAATATAAAGCCCACAGCTTATTTTCAAGTGGTAAGAAAAACAACTTTGGATCTAACTAAACATAAATATGCTTACTCTATATGGCATGTCAATGTTTCATTCTTAATTAATTTAGCAAATATCTATAGAAAGAAAGTGACTTTGGCGAAAAATATTATTCTTGTTTCCAAGGGGCAAATAGGGAATGGAAATACTCTTACAGAAGACATGGATTCTGTTCCCAGTACCCACATGTTTGCTCACAACCATACATAACTGTATATCCTGGGGTTCCAATGCCCTCTTCTGATCTCTGTGGATATCAGTCAAGCACACAGTGCACAGACATACAAACAGTTAAAACACTTACATATATACAATAAATAATTCTTTAAAAACTAAAAATGTAATTAAGCAACTATAGTTCAGAATGATCAATATAATGGTTTAAAATGTACACAGAACTATGACAGCAAAAAGGGAAGGAATTAGATCCTTGAAAAGACAGAGCTGAGTGAAGAAAGGCCTCTGCGTAGATGCTTGGCAGAGTTTAGAAAGGATATTTGAAACCACAATGGATTTTTCACAGTATCAGGTGAACAATAGTTCAGGAAAAGAAACTAGCACAAAGCTAGGTACCCTTTCCAAAATTATTTGACCAGCATGCCATATAGAGAGTATCCAAGCCTGGCTATATTGAAGTTAGTATGTCTCTCACAGGCCTCCCATATACAGGGATGACACTATTTATGACATAATTGGAAATATCTGTGCAAGCCATTAATTAGCATTCATATTTCATAAAGTTGCCATTATATTACAAACCGCAACACACAGTATGAACCATAAAATTTGTTTTAAATAGTTCTCTTCATTTTAAAATAACACTTATTATCTGTCTAAGTCAGAATATTACATGTTTAGCACTGGTCTCTTTCACAGAATAATTTATTTCCACAGCTCCCAAGAGAATGTATTCAGCTTGACACACATTTTAACTGTTAAATGTTGTTTTTCTATTAAAATTCATAAAGTCAAGGAAAACTCCAATTCAATACAAGTTAAATGCTTTACCTCCCACCTGTCATCTGCACAAACCATATAATTTTCCTAAAATTATGCAAAAATTAGCTAATTAAGTTTTAATTTGCTAATCCTTGCTCAGTTAAACTAGTGACATATGTAAATTGGCTGCTAAGCCCTTTAAAATTTTCAAAGTAAATGATAAACAAAATTTCTTGAGTTTAAAAAAATGTAAATAATCTAGTAATTGATTTATAATATTGGTAGGTAATTGGGTAAATACTACACTTTTGTTATAAGCAAAGACTCAACATATTCATAAAAATGTTATTTAAATGCATGTTTTAAGTATGATAATTGTAATAATGTAAAGCCCATAAAGGTAGCAGAATAAAATAACAGTGGGCTTCAAAAAGACAATATACTCCAATGTTTATTTATGAAATTATGTTAACTATATAGATTTTCTAAAGTAATCATTCACTTTCCTTTGCCTGAAAAAGAAAAAAAAATCTAGTATACTTCTTACTGAATTAATTGGAATCAATTAGCATTGGATTTTCTTAAGAAATAGGTTATCAAATATCAACATGATTTCTTAAAATTAATATGATTTATGACTTTTGTACAGAGTCAAATTACTCTAGTTGATTTATTGAAGTATTCAGAATTAAGGCAGCTGAGCTGTTAACACTTATACTACACCAACGATTGTGTGTGTGCATATAAGGACCTCAAATACATGAGATAATAGCAGTATATTAAGAATTCAGTTTTCAAACAGACATACAACGTGTTAAAGGTACCCAACCACATTAAGTACCACATGAAGTTCTTTAGGAAAAGTCTGCTAAATGATGTATTTGTTGACAAATACTGTAATTGCTTATAACATGATCAATCACTGCTATTTGTTTTATTTCTCAGATTGACTTGAGGACCTTGCATTCCAGGCAAGGGCACAGCCACTGAGTATGTTCTCTAGTCCTGATCCAACATTGTTTACTATAGTTGAATAATATTTTGAAGATCCTAAAATGATATGAAAATCATTCATCTAATATATAATGTAGAACACTCTTCTAGGCCTTTCGCACATGATGTTTGGAAAGAGAATCACATTTCTACCGATTTGAGCAACTTAGTTTGTGGTAATTTGTCATAGCACCATCAATAAATAATACAAGTACTTACCATCTTTATGCACATAGTACAGTGCATTTAAAGCCAGACTGGTTAAATTCTATGCTTATCTCTGGAGATGCCTTGATATAAAACAGAACAGTGAGACTGATCACATTATTGCTAAAATCTGAATTTCCACTAGTTATTGGTAATTTCAGGTCGCTTATTAGTGGCTTTTTGGATACAACTTATTAGAGTGGGGGAGTTCAAGGCAATGGTCTACCTTGAGTTCTCCTGATTCAAGATTCACAACACTGTTCTGGGGTTCTTGATGATTTAATTTGCAAAGATATTATATGTAATACCAACCTTATGCTTGGGTATCTATGCTTTGTGCAGTTTTTCCATTATTATAGATACTATTAACCTTTAAGACAATGCCTTAGATCTCAATGCATATCACAATCTTTTAAGTTTATCCAAATATCACAATTGGATGAAATTTTGTACCATAATGTATTTTTATTCTTCCAGTTTTAAGTGAGTTTCTAGAGATTATATTAGCTTTATACAACCATAACATCCTGTAACTGACATTTTTAAGTAGTTTGAAGTAGTTTGTTATTCAACATTCTTTTGCTTAAATTAATATATCATTTAACTATTTTGTTAAAGGCATATATCCCTTGAAAGACTTCTCTGAATATACTGTCCACTAACATGGCGTTGAGATGACTATGAAAAAATTGATTGAATCAATTCAGTTAAAACCCCAATTGTATATAATCTCACAAAACAAGACATTAAGAACAATTTCATCATTCACTTACCTTCTATAAATTCGCTTTCTATTAAATGCTCATTAACATTCATCAGAGAAACCTCAAAACAATTGCCAATGTGGCAGATTAGCAAACATGCAAAGAGCCACTCGCTATGAAGGGCATTTCATGTTATACCAGCAGAGAGTAATCAACCAGAAATTAATCCTTTTCATGTTGTGACCCATATAACTGTGAAGTGAAATGCGATCTTGACATTGGGAATTACAGTTACTTGCAATCAGGCAAGAGTAATGCTATTCAAGTGACACCATTTTGTGAGGTTTCAATTAGTTCACACAATAGGGGGCTTTATGATGACAGGAGCATGTGTCAAACCAGTATCAAGAGGTTATGAAAACAGAGTCACTTCAGGGAATCAATCAACTGCTGCCTCTTCTCATCAGTCCACTTAGATGTTACTCTCAAGAGCTGATTAATAGGGAGTCTTGTGGAGGTTTGCTCTTCAGATGTGGAAGTTGGGGATCTTTTATTTTTTATTATTCTTCAGTAACACAGGCTTGTCTCATTATGTAATAATGATAAAGGTGCAGAGAAACTCTATGGGGTTAATGGGCAGAGAAAGGAAGCTCATTCTTGGAAACTATGACATATATATATATATATATATATATATATATAACATATAAGTGCTTATATATATACATATATATTTACTTTCCTGAATTAAATTAATGATTAAAAAATAAATGCAATCATTTCAGATTAATTTTGGAAATTCTCATATACAAAATGGCCAGTATATGTGACCATATTGTAACAGATATAATTAAACCATGATAATATGTATGCAACCTATTTATCTGTCTGTTCACATGACTAAAATCTGTGTTTGTTATACGCCCAGTGTTCTATTAAATAAACAAGAATGATAATTCTAGCACTTAAAAAGCTTTGTTTCCTGAGTCTGAAGAATAGGGTATAATTTTTTTTCTGAGATTCTAACCACAAGTACAAATGTCTTTTTAACTGGGATCATTTTCAGAATTGAAAACAAAAACAAATATAAAGCACTAAAAAGTGCTAATCAGAATGTAATACACAAAATCTTGTGTAGTAGAGACAAGTATAAACACAGCATTTTACCACAAAGAACAATGATGTCTTGTCTTATATAGAAAACAACAAGAACATTCTGCTGATTCTAACACTTAAAAAAATAGGAAGAAGAGAGTTTAGTGTCCTTGCCGAAGACAAGCAACAGCTAGGAAGAGCACTGTCACACTGAACAGGTGAAAAATCTCCTTGTACAGAGTAGGCTCTGAGTAGCCCCCACTTAATGAGAATTTAAAGAGATCCCAGTGTACCTCAGGCTGTGCCAGGGATTCAAGCAGAATTAGAGCTACATTTTGTACTCTAATGGAATCTCCACCTGTCCAAGATTAATGGATATTTTGCAATTTAAAGATCTGTAATTTAAAAGAATTTGACCTATGGGAGAAATATTCACTTTTCCAAAGTCAAATTACTTCATATAATTTTTGTTTTTAATGCAAATTTTATGAAGTATCTATAATATTAGGGAACTTAAGATTCCCCATGTTTCTGATTTTTACTAGACTGAAGTACTTTAGAAGGTTGTTTTTGTCAAGTTGGAAAACAAACTAAAAATAAATATCAAGTACATTAAATCAGTAAATGAAGAAGAAAATAACAGGAAGAAGAAGAGAAATGTGTAATTAAGGCCAACATGATCAAAGATTAAGAATGAGACTTTTAAATTTTATCGAATTATACATTTTGTCAAGGTTATCAAAATTACATTTGAACTTATTGGTCTCTAGGTATTTAATTATAATAGTCACAACAATCAATAACTTAAGAAATATACCGCTGAGTGATAACAGCTTCAAATATTCTTTTATTTTCTACCAAGAACATTAAATAACTTATTTTAAAAAGCCAGTGCAGTTACAGTAAATTCAAAAAGAAAACACTAATTTTTAACTGAATCAGTCATGATTTATTCAATTTACATGAAATACTATTTTGATTTCTTCTATCAGTGTGTATCATTTTGCTTATTTTTCTTTGGCTAAATAAAATTTTTATTCTTTATTATTTTTTTCATAAATATAGTCTGAATTTTTCTCCTTCCACAACTAAATCCTAAATCCTCCTCACTCTCTACACACATAACTATGTTCTTTCTTTGTCTACTTTTCAAAAACTGATAAAACAAAAAGCAGAAAAATACAAAAATGAAAAGAAAAACAAATAGGCAAAAGACCATCCATTAATACAAAACAAAAACAAAAAACCCAGAAACAAAAAGCTGAAAGTCCACAAAAATTATCATTAGCTTTGTTTTGTGTTGGCCAGCTACTCCTAGCCTTGGGCCCTAGAATTTGACGGACATTCTGAGTGACACTTCATTAGAGAAATTGACTCTCCTCTTGCCAGCAGTTATCAAGTACAGATAGCTTCTTTATTAGTGTTGGGCCCTGGTGTTCACTTCACCTTCACAGTGTGGGGACCCTATCTTGATTTAATCTATACAGATTTGTATGTGTGTGTTGTCACAGTCTCTGGAGTTCATATATCCATCAGTCCTGCTATGTCTGGAGACATCGTTTCCTTGGTGTTATCCATTACTTCTGGTTTATAAAATCTTTCTGCCTCCTCTTCCACATAGATCCCTGGGGATGGTTATGATGAAAATATCCCATTTACAAATGACTGCTTCAAAGTATCTCACTCTCTGCACATTGACCAGTCACAGCTCTCTGTGTTAATACTCATCTTTTATATGAAAAATCTTCTCTGATCTAGGTTGACTGATGCACTGATATATGGGTATAGTGATATGTTATTAGGGGTCATTTCATTGCTATGTTTGCTTAACAGCATAACAATATTAAGTTTTTCCCTAGGCCATGATCTGTCTGGTATCATGTTCTTGGACACTTTAGCAATGTTGGTTATGGGTTTAATCTCATGGAGTGGGCCATAAATGCAATAATATAGTGGTTAGTTACACCCATAACAATTGTGCCACTATTGCAACACTATATCTCTCAGGCAAGTTGTAGAATCCATGGTTTGTAGCTGGGTGATTGACAACTGCCTTTCTACTCCAGTAGTAAACTGATCATCTTGTAGAACCATGAATGCTAATCAGCAAAGATGAAGCTTTCAGTTAGGCACCAGTTTGGTTTCTCCATAATTAAAGATGTAAGAAAATATTAGCTTCAGCAATAGAGCCTTACCATGGGTTCATTGAGAGCAACCAATAAGTCCTAGTAATGGTCTGCTGTGTGTGTATGTGGGGGGGGGGGTTCCATGGGATCCCTTTGGCTAGTGATAGAGCAAAATGTAACCCATTCTTGGCACTGAAGCTTTCACTTGGTGCCATGTCTTGTTAGGACATTCTTTCCTCTATTATGTGGTGACTCCATTTAGATTCCTTTCTTATATGTACATATTTTTACAAAGCTTCTACAGTATTAAGTTTCCATATGGCTCCTCAGTAACCTTAGGGGTTAGCTCCCCCTTTTACATTCCCTCCCCTATTCTCATCCCCAACCCCCCTCCTAATTCAATCCTCCTATTGTAGTTTGTTCTTATCTCCACAACACTATATTCTGTGTCCCCTTCCTTGGGAGATCCTCTCACAGCCCCCGCCTTCCCCCCTCCCCGGTCCCTTACTAAGTACCTAACTTCTGTGGCTATTTGGATTTTAGCCAACATATCAGAAGATTAAAAACTAACATATACATATAAGAGAAAATATACAATATTTGAATTTTTGGTTCTGAGTTACATAACCGTAGATGATTTTTTTTTCTAAATATGATCTGCTATACTAACAGACTTAAAAACAAAAGCAATGTATTGTTTTTAATGTGAGTAAAACAAATTTTGAACTTTTGTTAGATTAGCTTGTGACTTCTTTCTCCTTACACACATATATACACACACACTCACAAAACAAAAATGAACAAAAACAAAACCACCACCTTACCACTGGAGCAATAAATGGCTCAGTTGTTCAGAGCACATACTGCTTTTATGGAGAACACAAGTTCATTTCCCAGCACCCATGTTGTAGCCACGGCTTACCATTAGTTGTAACACAAGCTTCAGGTTATCTGGCACCTCTAGCCTCCTTAGTGCAGTTACATTCATGTGTATACACCCCACACAAATATACATAATTTAAAAGCTACTATCCTACCTCTAAAGAAAAGTTGTACAATCAAAACATTTAGTTTTATAAAGTATTAACAATACAAACATTCAGCTTAAATATATATATATATATATATATATATATATATGCTGCTCAGCATATATATATGGAAAGCCCAGCAGAGATGCCATTGCCATGAGGTGGAAAAGCTGAACCGCGAGCAGCAGTTTTATATATATATTTAATATATATATATATATATTATAATATATATATTATATATATATTTATATATATATATATAAACTTTCAACAAAGACTTTACTGAAAAAGAATCCTTATACATGAGAAGTTAGTCCTTTGTTGATTCAGAAAACCTACCTACAAGTTATCATTTGTACAATTTCTCTGCCTTTTTGCCTTTAATGAGACTGTTTTTTATTTTCTTTTTATGCATTTTTATTTGTGTGTTTGTTTTCTTTTTGAGACAGTTTCTAACTATATCACCCTATCTGGCCTCAATGTCACTACATAGCCCAGACTCATTATCCATCTGCAGAATAAACTGAAATGACAAGCATGTACTATCACACATGTTTTGTATTGTGAGAGAAAGGACTAAGCCCCATTTGCTTCTAACCACCAAACTTGGAATAATACCACCTCACAGGATTATTTCAAATATTCAAAATCAAACTAAAATGAATATACTATTTAAATAAAAACTTTTAGTGCATTTACTATAAAGAAATAATATTATATTACTGATTTGGCTATTGCTATATAATTAATATTAATATTCTAGGCAGACTTACAGGTTCACTTAACTAAGAATTCTAGAAAGAGTGAGGTGTCAGTGCAGTGCAGGTGACAGATGCCTGAGACAGAGTGAGCAGCGAGAGTCTGCAATTTTCTTCTGAAGGGAAACCATGGTTAGGAATGGAGTGGAGATGTCATGCCATGCTGTGAGAGAGGTGAACAGCAGGCAGCAGCTTGGAAAGCCCAGCAGAGATGCCATTGCCATGAGGTGGAAAAGCTGAACAGCGAGCAGCAGTGAGCAGCCGAGACTATGGAGACCAGACTGCTGCCAGGGACAGAGAAGCAGTGTTAGTGCCAGATGAGCAGCTGAGACATGCTGGAGCCCAGGGAGCTATGGAGGTGAGAATTGTGCTCCAGGCTGAACAGGCTTGCCGGGGCTCTGTGGGAACTGTTGAGACTGAAACAGCCCTAGCTCCCAGCAGCAGTGTGTGGCTGGAACCATGGAGTTGCCCTGGGGCTCCATATGACTGTGCAAGGAGGACAGCAGATGGAGGTTTCAGGGACCCAGGGTGCTGAAATGGTACCCAAGGAAGGTGTAGCTCGTAGTGGCTGTGTTTCCTCCTAGACCCTGGGTGCTGAGAGCAGGGGCAGCCCCTTGAGTCCATGAGGTGAATGAGAGTCCTCTAGCCTCGGGACACAATGGGCTTGAGAACTGCCCAGTTATAGGAGGCACAGACAGACCAGGCCTGTGAAAGCTGTAAATGCCTGAACAGAGATAGCAGCAAAAGTTTTGCAGTTTCTGTTTGCTGGCTGCACAGAGAGCTCTTTGGAAGAGCTCATAGCAGCTCAGTTACTATGGAAGTTACTTATCCCTGAGGCTAAGTTTCCTGGAAAAGAGTGCCATAAAATGCTATTGTAATTGGAAGTGCCTCTGTGCCTGAGAATGAAAGTTGCAGAGATGCTTCTTTGAACTAGAATTGTTAGCTGCAAAAAGTTTTTGTTTGTGAAGAACGTTTCTTCCTATTTGGAAGACCTGGTATCAGGATTTATTCTTTTGAACTTTTTGGACTTAAGAAATGGGATGGACAACAGTGATTCCATTGCAATGGGACAGTTTGAATTTATTTATGCATATAGGCTCTATCAACAGATGATTTATGGAACTGTTTTGTGGAACTGCTTATGGAACTGGTTTTGTGTTAAAAATAGAACTGTTTAATTGGAGAAGGTTTTTTTTCTAACTAGAATCAGGATTTCGTTTAAAAAATTATAAAGAAAAGGGAGAGTTAATATTCCTCAGTCTATTTAATTAAAAAAATATTTTCTTGTTACTTGAGTGGATTAATGTTATGTTTGTATAGTTCCATTAGGAAATTGCTTTTGGACGTTTTGCTAACGTTTTTAAAGTGTTAATGGTTATATTGAGAGTATTGCTTTTGAATGTAGTTTGTAGGAATTATAATTGTGTATAGAAATATTTATGTTATTATGTTAACCTATTGATATTGATGCACCACGGTTTGGTGAAGTCAAGGAAGTATTTAAGTTTGATGTGACTACATCAGAAGTTTATCCTATGTTTTGTTAGCAAGAAATTTGAATGGATCTATTAAGAGTTCACATTAAGATGTAAGATTGAAAGATTTGTAATTATGGATAGCATTATTTATGTTAGAATTATGTTAATCTGTTAATGTTAATGATGAAGCTTCAGGAGTTTGATTTGTTTGATGTGTTGCATCAAGAGTTTTTTTTACTTAAAAAGGGCTTGGTGCAGCTAAGACTGCTGTAATCATTTTAGACCAATTCCAAAAAGGACATTCCATCTATATCATCCTCTGCTCTTTCAATGGCAGATGTGGCAGCTATGGAGATTGCTATGAGCTCTTAATGGGGAGTATTTTTTTTAAATGTTAAGAAGAGGGACCTGTTGGAGCCTATCTAGGTTTCCTAGTGCTTTACCTAGCAGGACTGCATAAGAGGTTGATTAGGTGTCTGGAAAGGTCTACACTTGGCTGTATCTAGAAGGGGGGGGGTCATTTGCCCCTCCACTTCACATTGTTATAAAAAGCCCTTTAAAATAAAGTTCTGGGCAAGTGGATAAGGATCCAGGCCCACCAAGGCTATTCTGCATTTCTATCTGTTTCTCTCCCCTCTTTATTTCTATCTGAGTCTCTTATTCCTCACTTCTCAAGAGTCCTTGGGGTAAATAAATGTGGGAGCTGGTCTCCCACAGGAACCCCATAAAAACACTGAAATGGAAGCCATGATATAAATGCAAAAGGCAATCTTTTCACCTTTTCTTTCCTGGGGTTCCCTGAGCCCTGAGGGAAGGGGTTAGAAGGAGACATCTAATTTTGGGCCAAGTGTTTCAAGGTTTCTCATTCTACACATAATGTATGGCTGGGGGTCTTTGTATGTTTCCATCAGCTGCAGGAGGACATTTCTCTAATGATGACTGAGTAAAGCACTGATATATGAGTATAGCAGAGTATAAAATATGAGTCATCTTATTGGTACATTTCTTTTATTGTAGTATTTGGTTTTACCTATATCCCTGCACTATCTAATTTCAATTTTTATGGTAACCCAAACAGTGTCAGATATTTGTCCTATCTTGTAGAATGGACCTTATGTCAAATCAGTTACTGGTTGATTACTCCCACAAGCTTTGTGCCACCATTGCCCCACCATATTTTGCAGGCAGGACACAACTGTTGATTCAGGGCTGCATGACTGGCTTGGAGTTTATGATTCTCTTTTCATAACATGCAGAGTACCTTCCTGTACCAAATATGTCATAATGTAAGGATAAAGGCTCTATATAGGCACCAGCTCGACTTCTCTGTGTTCAGTGAGTTATGTAGGTAGTTTCTTCAGTAATGAGGGCTTTCCACTTGCCATCAGTTTGTAGAGAGCAACCTATAGTCTTGGCAACAGGCAGTTTTGTCTGGGGATTGACACAGAATGACTTTGGCCAACAACTCACCTAGATGTATACCAACCCTGGTACTAGAAACTTCATTTAGTGACAGATGGCCCGACTGGGGCTTTGTCTCTCTCTTTAACTGGTTGTTTCATTTAGATCACCTTTACATATGTATATATTAGGAAGCTCCTACTGTATTAGGTTTTCATACTACCCCTCAAATGGCCCTTAATTTTAGCTGTCTTTCTTTCTCTGTATCTCCTGCCCTATATTCCTCTTCCCTCCCCCTCCCCACTTGATTCTCCTATTACAGCCTCCCATCCATCTAAACTATCATTATATTTCCCTTTCCTAACAAGATCTATCTGTATCCCCTAGTTCCTAACCCTATTCCTAAACTCTATGGTTCTATGGATTATAGATTGGTTGTCATTGACTTAACCATTAATGTCCACAAATAATTGAATATGAAGCAAACTTTGGGTAGATGCCCAAGAGTGGTATAACTATTTTTGAGGTGGACTGATCCCTATAATCCTGAGGAACTACAATACTGATTTCCGTAGTGGCTGTATATGTTTGCATTCCCACAAGCAATGAATGAGTGTTCCCCTTGCTTCAAATTCTCACCAATATATGGCGTCACTTGTTTTATAGATTTTTAGTCATTCTGATAGATTGTAGTGGTTTGAATGAAAATTGCCCCCATAGATTCATAAGGAGTGGCACTATTAGGAAGTGTGACCTTAGTTGGAGTAGGTATGGCCTTATTCAAGGAAGTGTGTCACAGGGGTGGGGGTGAGTTGGAAGTTTCAGAAGCTCAAGACAGTTCCAGTGTCATCCTTTCTTCCTGTTGACTGCCAGTTCAGATGTAGAACTCTCAGATACTGCTCCATTACCATATCTACCTACTTGTCACCATTATTTCTGTCATGATGATAACGCATTAAATCTCTGCACTATAAGCAAGCTCCAATTAAACGTTTTTCCTTTATAAGAGGTGCTCTGGTCATGGTGTCTCTTCACAGCATTAGAAACTCTAAGATACAGTATAAGATGAAATCTCAAATAGTTTTGATTTGCATTTCCCTGATAACTAAGGATTTTGAGCATTTGTTTCTCAGCCCTTTGAGTTTCCTCTTTTGAAAATACTCTGTTTAGATCTGTACCACTTTGTTAATTGGGATATTTGTTTTCTTGATATCCAGTTTTTAGAATCCTTTATATATTTTGAGTATTAGCCCTGTCTTGGGTATATAGTTGGTAAACATCTTTTTACAATCTACATGTACACTGCTGCTTAGTCTGAATGATGACGTCCTTTGTTGTAAAGAAGCTTTTCCAATACATGAGATAACATTTATTAATTGTTGATCTTAGTGCCTATGCTAAAGGTGTTCTGTTCAGGAAGTCTTATCTTGTGTCAATGAGTTCAAGATTACCTTTTCACAATTGTCTTTTCCTATCTAATTTATTATATCTGGACTTATGTTGAGGCCTTTGTTCCATTTGGAGCTGAGTTTTGTGCAGAATGATAAGTATGGATCATTTTGTAGCCATCCAGTATGACTAGCATCATTTTTTGAAGATGGCTTTTCCCAGTGTGTATTTCTATGCTCATTGTAAAAAAAAAAAAAAATCCAGTATCCATAAGTGTGTAGGTTTGTGTCTGGATCTTCAATTCAATTCCATTGATTGATGTGTCTTTTCTGGTGAAAATGTCATGCTATTTTCAGTAGTACAATTTGAGGGTGGGATAGTAATATCTCCATTATTTCTTTTATTATTCAGGATTGTTTAGCTATCTTGGATCATTGTGTTTCTCTATGAAGCTGACAATTAACCTTTCAAGATCTATGAAGAACTGTGTTGTAATTTTGATGGGGATTGCATTAAATCTATAGATTTCATTTGGCTGGATGGCCATTTTTATTATATTAACCCTACCAATCTATGAGCATGAGAGATCTTTCCATCTCCTGATATCTTCATTTTTTTCTTCAGTGTCTTAAAGTTTACATCATATAAGAAAGATGTTGTATTTCTGATTTCTTAAGCAGATATTATAAATGAAAGACCCTAACCCTTCAGGCTTACACCCCCCAAACCCCAGGAGAATGAGGAACTAAAAAGCTAGTTCCAAGGGCAGACTGACTCAGCCATTACTCAACCAGCCTTACCACAATGTATGGAGATTTCTGTTAAGATATGTTGCTCAACTGTGACTGGGATAATTGCAAGTGGTCTTCCAGGAAAGACCACTGTAACCTTTGTGTAACCTTCACTCCTGCCCTGATACTCGCCCCCCCCCCCCAACTTGAGGTTCCGGGGAAAATGTGCATATGGACGTGATTGTACCTACCCTGTGATTAGGCCATGATCTTGTGAAATTAGCCCTTAGACATGAACCAATCAGAATGAAATTGCATGGGAATTGTAATCTTATGGCTTTTATGGGTTTTTTTCCTTTAAAAGTACCTATGTGGCTACAGTAGGGCGCGACTCTTGCTCTTGGGAGGAGAGGAGCTGGACTGTACAGCCGCATCAATAAACCTCTTGCTGTTTGCATCAACTGGACCAGAGTCTGGGTTCTTGGGGCACCCACCCAAGAAGATAGCACCCTAGGTCTGGGGTCTATCAATAGAGAAATGACTTGATGAGGAGGAAGCTCAAAGTGATAACCAAGTTCTCTATATTAATCATCACACAGGTCCGCTGTCTCAGACACTTAGACTGTATTGCTTCCTTTCTTTTTCAGTACTGAGAATGAAGATCAGGACCTCATGCATAGAATGCAAGCACAGTATGAAATGATCAGTGTTTCCAACTCCCCTTGCCCTTACTCTGTTGGTGTTTTCCTTAACAGCTTACAGTATAGGCAGAGAAATCCAAGAGGTATTTAAAATTCACTGGAGATCAATAAGAAGAAATAGATTTATTGCTAATGACAGGTGTATAATTGTTCTGACACTAAAAGTCTCTAAGTCTTCTGGGAAAAAAAATTCTCCAACTAATACTTGTGAGCAAGTCAACAAAGATTTGCTATACTGGATAATTCTATCACCAATAGTCACAACTTCAATTCCCTTTGCATAATGAAATAATTATTTGTTCATATACAGACTCTTATATTTCCTTGGGGGATATCAACAGAAGGGAGAGAGGTGTAAATTATTTAAACAGCATTTTAAAATGTTTCAAGTAGATTAAGTAGTTTGAAATGATAATTTGCCTTCAAACTAAGCAGGAGTGTAGAGAAGGGCTGGGAAAGGAGAGACTTCTCCATTATTTAATGTCAGTCTTTAGTTTTGACAGGTGTGTGAGTATGTGTGTTTGTGTTTGTGTGTGTGTGTGTGTGTGTGTGTGTGTGTGTGTGTGTGTAAATTTGTGAGTATGTATGTGAGAGAGAGAAAGAGAGAGGGAGATGAGAATGTGTGTATACACTTAAATGTAATGTACAGAAATTCAACTGATATCTGTATGTTGGTATTATATCCTTGAATCTTACCAAAATTGTTATTTTAAATGATTTGTGCATCAATGAAACTTCTCTTCATTAAAAAAAGTGTCTTCAACTAAACATAGTATAACCTCTTTGTTTCCATTCTATATTCCCTTAAATTTTAAATGTTTTTATCTGCTGTGGGATGTTCTCTATGACAAATATGTTAATAAATAAAGCACTGATTCTCCGGTAGCCAGACAGGAAGTATAGGCGGGACTAACAGAGAGGAGAATTGAGGGAACAGGAAGGTGGAGCAGGAGACTGCCTGGAGCCGCCGCGAGGAGAAGAAAGATGTAAAGTACCGGTAAGCCACGAGCCACGTGGCAAAGTAGAGATTAATAGAAATGGGCTAAATATAAGAGTAAGAGCTAGACAATGATAGGCCTGAGCTAATGGCCAAGCAGTTTAAATAATGTAAGTGTCTGTGTGTTTATTTTATAAATGGGTTCTGGGACTGGCAGGACTTGGGAGCCGGCAGGACTTTGGGACTTGGGAGCTGGCAGGACTTGGGGGCTGGAGAGAAGCTCTCTAGCAACATTTATCTTATTTAATTGTCCTTGCTAGACTATCTGTTAAAACATTCAACAGTAATGAAAAATAAAAGTGGCCCTCCTTACTTTTTCCACCCCTGTAGGGCCCTGGCCCCCCAATTTGGGTAGCTGTTGCCTGCTTGCAGACCTTGAGCAGATGTCCTCCCTCCCTATGCTAATTCCCTGAGGTTTCCACCCTCCTGAATGTTTAGTGGAAGTTCCTTGATTGTGTATCCTGCATGTTGGGTGTTAACAGTTTAGATGCAAGATTGTAAACATCAGTAGCGAACTTCTGCCCTCTGGGGTTCTCCCATTGTGCTGTAAGCCTGTATTTAAGGTTTCCTCCCTCTTTCAATACACAGCATTCCATGACCCGCTGTCTTTTGTCTCTGTTTTTCTTTCCATCCACAGCCCCTCTCTTGGACATGGTGAATGGTGGTGGTAGGGCAGGCGTTATTGCTACACACTCCCACCCCAGTTTTAAAGAGAAAGCAGTCTTTTAACCAAGGTACTCAATAGGAGTTTCCATCTGGCCAAAAAAAACCCCCCAAAAAACAAAAACAAAAACAAAAAAAAAGTGTTAAAAATTCTGTTCTACTCATCATTACTTATTACTTATTCCTCATTATTCATTATTACTTCTACCCCTCAACACTCTTCTACTCCTCTGCATGTTTTTATCATAAAATGATACTGTTTCCCAAATGCTTTCTCTGTTTCCCTTCAGAAAAATGCACAGATATCTCCTTGCTTCTAACAATCTACTTCTTTAGGTTGTCTTGAGATGTAAAACTACCCTATATTCAAATGGTCATGGTGTGTTATTTCTTCTTCTTCTGTTAGATTTTTTAATAGTTTATTTCTAGTAGTTTATTTCATTTTTTTGTTTATTTAATGGTATGGGATATTATTTTATGTTTTTATTCTGATATATTTGTCTAGTATTGGCATCAAGTAAAACTGGCCCCATAAAAGGAATGAGAAATATTTTCTCATAGTTTTTGAAGAATTTCTGAAGAGTTGCTATTAACTGCAGTCTTAAACTTCCATATAATTTATTAGCAGAGCCATCTGGGGCTGATTTTCTTTTCTGTGTGGGTTTACTTAAATTTTGTATTTTTTCCTTCTTTTTTGTCCCCTGGAAGAGTTTAATGTAGCCTATTGGAAATTTTCTTTTAATTTTGTATATTCTATTGATAAAGTTATGGTGTTTTTATTGTGGATTAAAAAAAATGTCTGGTATTGGCCAATGCTTGTAATCATGTTTCTTGTATCTTAATACAATTCTATACTAGTTTATTAGACTGTTATTATATGCCTAATTTTAGTTATTTTAGACTTTTCTAAGTTTTTATTACCCTACAATTGTAGGGTGTGTGTGTGTGTGTGTGTGTGTGTGTGTGTGTGTGTGTGTGTGTATGTGTGTGTGTGTGTTATGGTGAGTGCCATCTGAGATCAGAGAACAATACCTGGGAGTCATTTTCTTCTCTCTACTTGTTTGAGGTACAGCTTCTCTTATTTGTGATGCTGTTAGCTGGTCTGCACATTTCTGGGTGACTTTTCCATTTTGCCTCCCATAACTCTGTAGTGAGTGCTACACTTATAAATGTGTGCTACCACAATGATTTAAAAAGACATTTTAAATAATTTTTTTTATTTTTTATAATTTTATGTCTATTTATATTTATATGATTTTACTGATTCCTTCCTCTTCTCCATCCAACTCCTCCATTTCATCCCAAATCCCTTAAATTCAGAGATTCTTAAGTTTAAATTCTTATTGTTACATTTGTATATGCTATAAATACATATTACATATGTATATGCTATATACTTAAAGACAACTAGCTGAGTCCCTTTACTGTTTATAAATATATGCATATATTTTGGGCTGATTACTTGGAATTGGATAACCTTGCAGGGAGTTTGTCTGTGAAGAATACTGACTCTCCTTCTCTTATCAGCCAGATATTAACTGTCTTCATCTAGGGGTGGGGGCCATGTGAAATTTCTTCTATTTGTGATAGCATATTAACTAGTGCCATTTTACAGTTCCTGTTTAGGCAACTACACTGCTGAGATTTCGTGGGTGCAACTATGAGACAATATCTTCTATAGAAAAGATGAGAGCCCCATATTTGACATTTTAAGTGGGTTCTGGAGGTCAGAACTATGTACTTGGGCCTTTGTGGCAAGCTCTTTAAGCCCGAGCCCTAGGCTGAAAACCAGTTGTGTCTTATATGATTTCTCTACTGTTTATCTTCACTGCACCACTCATTTTCAGTCTGCACTGTCTTTCCTGTCAGTGAAGACTCCAGCTCAGCTATTCCTTGAATTTCATTGTTTAATGGCAAAGGTTACATGATTAATTTGAAAGTTATTTTTTTTTCATTAGCAGGTACAAATTCCCACTAGGAGTTTGGTTTATTAGAATTTAATAAATTTTGCTATTTCCTAACTTTGTTTTATTCAAATAAAACTGTGTTCAATTCTTCTTATGATTTTTTTCTCTGATTTTTGTGACTTAGGGTATTATCCAACATAAAATTTCATTTATTTCACATATTTTTTTTCCCGTTACTGATTTCTATTTTCATAAATCATGGTGGCAGAACAAACTTTGACAGATCTTAATGCTCTTGCATGTAGTGATGCCTGCTTTACTTCATAACCGTTATTTTGACCTTTTAGAACTCCTTTGACACTTAAAAATAACATGCTTCCTGCTACTCCTCAGGAGAGTGTTCCACAGATGTCTACCCATTCCTCGGGTAGATTGAGTGCTTTTTTTCTTTTCCTCTTTTAAAATTTCTGCCTCTCTGTGCATTTTAGTGCCTAGTTTTCTACAAGTTACTGAAAGTGAGTTACTTATGTCTCCAACTATTGTTGTTAACTATTACTCTAATAATTCTTTCAGTTGTGGTCCAATGGGTTTGAGTTTATGTTTGACATTATTTATTGCCTCCAATAAGCTTATTTTCATCTATTCCACTGAGTTATTATTTTCAAATGAATTAAATTTTAGATAATAAACTACAAATTCAATTTTACATGCATCATGGCCTGCAATTCTTTCTAAAGTCAGTTAATTGGAGAGAGGATGAGCATATCATTTATTACATTATCTGGTTTAAATGACATAATTATACTTATTGATGCTTAATGTGTTTTCATGTACATTCAGATAGTCAGGGAGTCATGTATATTCAGTGTTAAGTGAAATCCATCATTTCTTATAATTTAAATTGTCTGTTAATGTTCTCAGGTTTTGTATGGTAGCATATATTGTCTTGTTTTCTTATTTTTTATTTTGAAGTGAAATTCACATGTAACAAAATGATATCTCAAACAAATTATTCAATGAAATAAAGTTAATGTGATGTTTTATTTTTGAGGAGATAATTTTGGTGGCTGTAAGAATTTACTTATGTCTTTTCTGCTTTGCCATTGAAAAAATGACAGTGTTTTATTTGTGATTTGCATTCTTTACAGTGAGTGGATGGACATCAGTTCCCCCAGTGTCTGCAGTTAGTGATGTCTGTCTTACTTCTTTAGGAAGTGGGTCTTTGTCTCCAATTTCAGCATTTTTACCATGACATCCCCACCTGCTTTTCCTTCTATATGCAGTGGATGAAGGTACTACCCTGGAGGAGGTGGATCATTGAGAGGCTGTTCTCAGGGAAGCACTAAGGAGACAAGCCTCCAGGCACTTTCTCAACTCCCTAGGCCAAATCCTGATCTCAAAGAACTACCACCACCAATACCACAGCCGCCATGGCTCAGTCCCACCACTGCTCAGCCTAGAAGAGGAAGGAGTCTGGCGCCACTTCAACTTCAAGGGTGCCTCATGAAACAGACTTGGACTGTCTTTACTAAGATTTAGCAGATTTTTTGAATGATGCTTTCCAGTGATAAATTTTTAGTACAAATTCTAATAACTAACTTTAAATTATTATTTTTTTAATAATTTATTTTGCTAAAGATACTCACTGTTTTGGAAAAAAAAAACATTGTTTTCAAAATTGGGTGCTCAATAATTTTAGATGGCTTGCCTGACCTAGAGTATGTATTTTAATGGAATAAGCTTAATGTACTTCTTATGTGACCAGTAATAGAAATTATGCAATTGTAAGAACATTAGTTTCCAAAGCTGAGACAGTTGTTCATTACACTGAACTAGGTACAGTGTTGAATAAATTAATCCAAGGTTTCATATTAACTTGTTTGCATCTTTTATTTTATGTTTTATTATTTTTCTTTCATTATTCTGTAGTTATTTCTTTCAGTTTTTTAAATTATAAGATAGTTATGTAATTTCCTCTTTCTTTTCATCCCTCCAAACCTTCCCATATACTCCTCCTTGCTCTCCTGAAAATTTTCAAATTCATGGCATCTTTTTTCAATAATTTGTATATGTATATATAAAGTATACGTAATGTATACATTTCTTCTT
The DNA here is from genome assembly GCA_902168425.1 of Peromyscus attwateri. Taxonomy (NCBI): domain Eukaryota; kingdom Metazoa; phylum Chordata; class Mammalia; order Rodentia; family Cricetidae; genus Peromyscus; species Peromyscus attwateri. The sequence goes on along the minus strand of CABHPP010148847.1, from coordinate 2,148 downwards.
ACTTAAGTACATACTGTTCAATTGGTATAATGTTACTTTTATGTTTTGAAGCAATTTCCAAATACAATGGAACTCAATTAACAAAGTCACTCCTTGATATCTTAGATAAAGCACTGTGGTTATGAAGGCATCTTACAACATTTAAAAGGGTATCACCACATTAGTTGCTATACTGGGTAACGCTACTTTAGTAATTCAAGTCTTGTGTTGCACCTACATATATCTCATTATTATCTTTGGCCTTAATAATAAGCTAGTAATTCTCTTCTCATAGATACCATTCTGTTGTGGGTAGCATTTATGAGGTACCACAGAAATGACTAGAAATAATTAGGCTCATGCATGACTGAAGCTCAGATTTCAAAATGATGTCTGTGCTGATGTTGAGACACTGTGGCATGTCTGTAGCTATGTAACTAAGTTCAAATGGTAGCTTTAGGGTCACCTAAGTGCAAGATTAAATCCTGTCTTCCACTTGGGAGGAATTTTTTCCATAAACAAATTATATTGTTTGTTAATGTTTATCTTCTTACATTTTTGTCTTCTAGAATAATTATATTCTCTCAATGTCTAAGTTCACATTAAAGTTAAAAAATAATATGCTAGTTTTGCTAGGCAGTGGTGATGCATGCATGCCTTTAATTCCAGCAGTCGGGAGGCAGAGGCTGGCAGAGCTCTGTGAGTTCAAGGTCAGCCTGGTCTGCAGAACAAGTTCCAGGACAACCAAGATTATCCAGAAAAACCCCATCTCAAAGGAAAATAATATAGTAGTTTCAAAGAATATATTTTTATGTATTTATTTCTTTAAATTCTACTTATTCTTGCTTTATGACTAGTTATTCCTACTTGCTGACCCTGACTATAACCCTTTATAATTAAGCATTAACAATTTTCAACTGAGGATCAAGAGTCCTTTCATTTTCTCACTATAATAATCTATGTAGCCTTATTGCAGATTCTGATTTAAGATTCCAGTCTTTTTTCAGCCTAAGAATTCCGTTAAGAAAACAAAACAAGAAAGAAAAAAATGGAAAATGTTCTTCACCTAACTTCATGTCGACTGCATGCAATTGCTGAACAAATGTTTATTTCATTGGATAGAGCCTAGAGCAAGACTTTGGTAAACACTCAGAAGCAAAGGTCAAGTAAAGTTTGTCTTCCTCATAATGATTATATATGGATGTTCTGCTTGGGAAACACAGGTTAGGGTTGGCAAGTCAGAATGAGTGTGTCTTTTCTGGGTCATTGGATGCAAATGGAAAAGTACAGGATGCTTTAGCAAATGTTTATATTTGAAACCCCAGTGCTTTGCTTTTGAGCTTGGATTTGTGCTGTATTTCTCCCTTAGTTTCCTCGGCCTCACCAGTCTCTTCTGGATTCCATGTTTTCACAACAATATAGCTTCATAAACTATGTCACAGGTCTTTAAAATTTTTTTAAATATGATCTTCCTTTCCCTTCTAGTCTAAACGTATTACTACCTGGAAAACATCCAATTTAGTTTTGGACATTAAGTTCACCATATGAAGTAGTTCCTATTTTATGGAAACTATTTCAAGGACATTGTTCTTTCTTTTGCTTTGATATATGTAATATATAGAAGATGAAGATAGTATATTATTTACTTCTGTATATGCATTGATAGTAGGTAGAACATCTTATTGTATTTCTGAAGTTTTGGAATATATCATGATTCCTGGCAGATAGTGGCAGCACAATAAATTTTTGTTAAATTGATTATAAATTTGTTAGCAGTAATATGCTGTTATTCTTGTCTTCTCTATAAAATATACATTAACAAGTTTAGAAAAATATCATCTTTTAGATGAATGTTAAATATTTGGTAGAGTGAAAATGGAGGGAAATTTTGGAGTATAAGTATCCTTTTAACATTAAATTTTAAAATATATAATAAATACATGTGCTGGTTAGTTTTTACTATTATAGTCTAGAGTCACCTGAGAAGTGGAACTTTAACTGAAGAATTGCCTAGATGGGATTGGTCCATTATCTTGTTCATGGGGCATTGTCTTATTAATTTGTGTAGGAGGGCCCAGTGCCCAATGTGTGGTCTCACCAATAGTTATGTGGTTCAGACTTATATTGGAAAGCTAGCCAAGCATGAACCAGTGAGAAAGCCAGAGTGAG
>CABHPP010148846.1:11664-52614 GCA_902168425.1 Peromyscus attwateri | reverse complement strand
TTTTGAGACAGGGTTTCTCTGTGTAGCTTTGTGCCTTGCCTGGATCTTGCTCTGTATACCAGGCTGGCCTCGAACTCACAAAGATCCGCCTGCCTCTGCCTCCTGAGTGCTGGGATTAAAGGTGTGCGCCACCACTGCCTGGCCACTATTCCTGAGTAACAGTGATTTTTATTCTCTTGGCTGGTGAATCTTTTTTTTTTTCTTTAAATTTACTTATTATGTACACAGAAGAGGGTGCCAGATCTCATTACAGATGGTTGTGAGCCACCATGTGGGTGCTGGGAATTGAACTCAGGACCTCTGGAAGAGCAGTTGATGCTCTTAACCTCTGAGCCATCTCTCCAGCCCTTGGCTGGTGAATCTTATTTAAAGACACTCAGCAAACAAAGCCATGTTATATTGGAAATAGCTTATGCCTGTATAAATGTGTATATATGTATTTTGTATAAATGTGTATATATGTATTTTGCTATGACTGGGGAAAAACATGCTTTTCATTTGTTTAAAAAAAAAACCACCCAAAAAACAGGAGACATAAAATATTTTACTCTAATTTTTTTTGGTGCTAAGGATCAGGCCTGGGTCTCATCCTGTACTACCTGTAGGGACATCTTGTACCAATGAGCTATACTTCCAATTTTCTATTAAATCTCTTTTATTTCAGTCCCTCTGCCTTTAAGTCCTTTAGAGAAGTATAGATAATCAAGACCCTGTGAAATCTGGGGGAGAAATGGGAGGCCTTGATCCAGTCATTATTAAAAATCAGATTCATAGGCAACTCATTGGATGTGAGGGCGATCTGGCTGCGACATCTGTCACCCCATTGACCGCCAGGGTTGATTCGGCTGATCTGGCTGGCTAGGCGGGTGTCCCCTTCCTCCCTCACCACGACCTTCCCCGAATAGAGGAGGACCAGTCTTCGGTCAAGGGTATACGAGTAGCTGCGCTCCCCTGCTAGAACCTCCAAACAAGCTCACAAGTGATTTCTTATACTTGAGCTAAGTCCTACCCTGCACACAGGGTCTCGTGTATACAGGGGATGGATCTTTCTCAGAAAGTTGCATTTCAGCTACATTTGAAGTTTTGAAATTAAGAGGAAAATGAACAATTAATTGAATAATGGGAAGATATTTTCAGTACTTTAACTATTAGTGTATGGTGATTTGTCAATACAAATTTCATGAAGATACTTGCTGTGGTGTCCTTAAGTGATGTTGGGACAGAGCAGACAAGTATGTCAAAGCTTTTCCTATTTAGTGAATTGTCTGTTTTCAGTGAAATGTCACTTCAGTAAGAGAACTTGTAACTTTCCATTGTAACCACAACCTACTTTGCTCAGTGCCTATTCATAATAGAAAAGATGCTTATTTTTTAGGCCAGTGTCCACTTGATATTCTCATTAGAGGGAGATTGGTTAGATAAGTATCTGCAGCCTGTGTCTCCACAATCCTTTCCCGATGAAGGTTAATAGAGGTTCTGTTCTGAGGGGGAATAGGAGTCAAGAGGGAGAGGGAAGAAAGAGAGAGAAGGAGGGGAAGGGAGACAGAGAGCTGTTGTATGTACAAATGAGCTGAGTAAACGATGAGTTATTTTGTTTATTCATTACATAACTTTGGAGAACTAACTATGAGAATGTATTTTGTAGGGCTGGGGAGCTGGCTTAGTGGGCAGTGCAAGCATGAGGCCCTGAGTCCCAGCATCCGTGGAAAAAGCAGAAGTTGAAGGGGCAGTGCTCAGGCAGGCAGAACTTAGGAACTCCTGTTGCCTAGCCAGTCTAGCTGAACCAATGAGCTTTTTAGGTTCAGAGAGACCTTGTCTCAAGGTAAGATGGACGGAGCTGGAGAGAGGGCTCTGTGGTTAAGAGAACTTGTTGCTGTTGTAGAGGACCCAGCTTGGTTTCCAGCACTTACATGGTGGCTCACAACACAACCATCTCTAACTCTAGTTCCAGGGGGTTAGGATGTCCTCTTCTGACGTCCATGGACACCAGGCAAGCATGTGGTATACATACATACATGCAGGCAAAATACTCATACACATAAAAAATAAAATAAATATATCTTTAAAAAGTAAGGTGGAGATTGATAGATGAGAATAACTGATGTTGACCTCTGGCCTCCATGCACACACACATGGGCATATACCTAAGTTCCAGAATTAAAGGCATGCACTGTATCCAGCTCCTGGGTTTATTTATTTGTTGTTGTTATTATTATTATTATTATTATTATTATTTTATTAATTTTATCTATATTGAGTATCTTGCCTCCATATATGTCTGTGTACCATGTGCATGCCTAGTGCCCACAGAGGCCAGAAGAGGGAATCGGATCACCTTTAACTAGAGTTACAGATGGTTGTGAGCTGCCATGTGAGTCAGGAATTAAATCCAAGTCCTCTAGAAGAGCAGTCAATGCTCTTAATGGCTAAGTTGTCTCTCCAGCCCCCTAATTATTTTAATGCATTCAGTGTGTGTGTGTGTATGTGTGGAGCACATCATGTAAGTAGAGTCAGTTCCTTCCTTTGACCATGTGGGTCCTGGGTATCAAAACAAGGTTGTCAAGCTTGGCAGCAGAGTTTTTCTTTACTGAGCCACCTCACTGGTACCTATTGTTTTTTGAGAGAGGGTTCTGCCTTTGAGCTCTTAATTTTCTTCCCTTATCATCTTCAGTACAAGGATTACAGGTGTGTGTAACCATGCCTGGCTATATGTTATTTTTAAATGTATATAATTTTATAAGCCTCCGTATGAGATGAATTAATCATAACTGTCTGTCTAACTTTGATGCTTATATTAAAAATAATAGCAACATGGCTAGCTACTTAGAAATCTAGAGAAATTTAGTATATTCAATACCTCAATTTAAAAAGAACAATTATGTGTGTGAGTGTTTTCCCTGCAGGTTTGTACCACATGTGTGCCTGGTGCCCATGAAGGCCTGAAGAGGGCATTGGGTCTTCTAGAACTGGAGTTATACACTGTTGTGAGCTGCCATGTAGATGTTGGGAACTGAACTCGAGTCCTCTGGAAAAACAACCAATGCTCTTAACCTCTGAGCCATCTCTCTAGCCCCAGAGATTCCAGATTTTTATATCAGAACATGTTCAGTGATGAATAAGATCTCAATAATTGTAACTGTCATTATGATGGAGAGAATATTCTCCTTATTACCTAATAACGTAGTGTATTTCTTCAAACTCTTTAGGACCTCCAACCAACCTCTTCCAGCCACCTCGTCGTCCTGGCCTTGGAACTGTTGGGAAGCCAATTCGACTGTTAGCCAATCATTTTCAGGTTCAGATCCCTAAAATAGATGTGTATCACTATGATGTGGATATTAAACCAGAAAAACGGCCTCGTAGAGTCAACAGGTAAGGATTAGAAAGAGTAGATGTCTGTATATCTGTAGATATGTGTATCTAATTCACATAATTTACTATGTATCATATTGTTTTCTGAAGTCTCTCAGCATGTAGGCATTATTGTACCCTCTTAATAAGTATATGATGGGATCCTCTTTGGTTGTTTTGGCAGCTCTGCTGGATATATCATTATCTATCAATAAATACATATTGTATGATAAAGTGACTGTGTCATTGGTCATCAACAATCAAAGGTACCAGAAGTTTATAACAGTAGATGAAGATGTTAGTATATGGGAAGTAGAACTATCTGGAGATTCAGATTTTATCACTTTGTAATGAAAGTGTAATGATGTAAGAATTGTCTTAGAGTATTAAAAAGAAAGCCCCAGGAGAAGCCCTGCTTATTTCTAGCATTATCTGAGTGGGGTTCTGATAAGGTGCTAATGTGTTGTGGTCAGTTACCAATATGAAGACACCCTGTAGCAAAAGAACATATACACTCACTTCACTTATGTCTCTGCTTGCACGTGCTCATCCCCCAGTGCCTCCTAGACTAAGATTCTTGCTCTGCTGCCAGGTGAGCTATTTGGTGATACTTAGGGGGTGTTTTGGTTTTGGTTTATCTTTTTTTTTTTATTTTTTTTTTTTTATACTGCAATAATTTGGCTTTCTGGTACAGTTCAGTGTTGTGTAAGCTCATGATTATTCAGCTGGAATATAACAGATCACTCATAATAAACATGCTAATAATAGCTACTTTTAATCGTTCAACAAGCACTGCATTCTGTATTGACTTGTTTATTTTATTTTAGTTACTTATTTTGAGAAAGGGTCTCTTTATAGCCCAGGATGCCTTTGAATTCCTGATCCTTTTGTCTCTATCTCCCAAGTACTGGAATTGCAGGCACGTACCCCATACTCGGTATTTGTTTGTTCTTCTGAAACACAGGGTCTTGATATGTAGCCCAGACTAGCATTGGTTTACCATGTACTTGAGCCAGGCGGAGGTGGCATACGCCTTTAATCACAGCAGAACCAGGAAGATCTCTGTGAGTTCGAGGCCAGCCTGGTCTACAGAGTGAGATCCAGGAAGGCACCAAAAGCTACACAGAGAAACCCTGTCTCGAAAAACCAAAAATCAAAATCAAACCAAACAAACAAACAAAAACAGTGTACTTGAATTCAGATCTTCCAGCCTTAGCCTTCTAAGTGAGGACATGTATTTTCAAGTGTGTGTGTGTGTTTATCCATGAGGACCAGGAAAGGATGTCAAATTCCCTTGAAGCTGGAGGTATAGGCAGTTGTGAGTTGCCCAACATGGGTACTGGGAACCAAACTTAGCTATTCTTAACTGCTTTCAGCCCTAGGATCTGCTAGACATGCTAAGGTCATGAGATTATTAGATGTACAGAGTATGTGAAATTGGATTCAGGGGAGAGGTATGCTGGAGACAGGCTTTTTTTTTTTTTTTTTTTTGGTTTTGGTTTTTTCCAGACAGGGTTTCTCTGTGTAGCTTTGCGCCTTTCCTGGAACTCACTTGGTAGCCCAGGCTGGCCTTGAACTCACAGAGATCCGCCTGGCTCTGCCTCCCGAGTGCTGGGATTAAAGGCGTGTGCCACCACCGCCTGGCGGAGACAGGCATTTGAGAGTCATGAGCATTGTTGGTGTTGTTGGTAAAGCTGTGATGCTGAGTGAGATCCATGCAGGAAGTAAACTTAAGACCCCAAACAGCCCTGGGGACTGGGGTTGTAGGTGCAGGCCACCATAACTGGCTCAGCACCAACTTGCCTTTCAGCTTGATTACAGCCTTTCAGTAACTCAGCAGAACGGTGAACAAGAAGGGAAAGAGGAAAGGCATGCTGTGTCTAGGCCTTTCCAAAGTTCCTTTGGCTGCATATGAATGAATACACAGGAAAGGTGAAATTGTAGGCATCGGAGGGATGGGTGCTGTTCAGAAACAAACATCTACAAGTGTTACCATCCTACAAGTCAGAAAAGTCTCCGCTGTTTGCCAGAATGCTCTTCACGTTGCTGTATGCAAACAAATGAAGGGCAAGATTCTTGCCAAGAGAATGAGCATACTGAACATATTAAGTTCTCGTATGAGCTGAGCTAGCTTCCTGAAAATCATGAAAGAGTATGATTTAAAAAAGGAGGAAGTCGAAGAGAAAGTACATGTGTTCAACTGACAGGCCACTACCTCCACACAGATGTGCACACTGTGAGAACGGATGCACAGGAGCAAGCTGCTGGAGTCTACCCCTGTGAATTCATAATCAAATAGGTGTAGAAGGAGAGGGAAAAGACCCTCTACACTGTTGGGGAGGCAATGTTTGTGTCTTTGAGAAGTTTATATTCTAATGATCAAAACTTGATAAATCAGCAAATAAAACATACCATTTATTAGATGGTGGTTAGTACAATGAAAATAAAGCAGGGATGGGGCCCGAACTGTAGCTCAGTAGTAGAATGCCTGCTACCGTCCACAAAGCCCTGGATTTGGTCCCCAGCACCATGTAAACAGGCCTGTCATCCCCACACTTAATATTAGGAGTTCAAGGCTACATAAGACCCTGTCTCCAAAAGAAAAAAGACCAGCTGAGAAGTTATCCCTTTCTAATATGGAAAGAATATATAGCTCTTAAACTAGGTTTTTTGTTTTTTTTTTCCTAGACAGGTTTTCTCTGTAGTTTTGGTGCCTGTCCTGGAACTCACTCTGTAGACCAGGCTGGCCTCGAACTCACAGAGATCCGCCTGGCTCTGCCTCCAGAGTGCAGGAATTAAAGGTGTGCACCACCGCCGCCCGTCTCTGATTTTATACCATCATGTAATGGTTAAACAACCATGCAAAGCTTAGCTGTCTGAAATAGGCAGATTATTCTTATAAAGCTATAGTTACTTAATTTATTTTGTGTGTGTACGGTTTTCTTCTACCATGTGGGTTCTGGGATTGGCAGCAAGCACCTTTATCTGCTGAGCCATCTCATTGGTCTTTTTTTTCCCCGGGACTGGGTCTCATGTAGTCCAAGCTGGTCTCAAACACAGCATTTAGTCAAGGATGACTTTGAACTCCTGAATCTCATGCCTCCACCTCCCCAGTGTTGGGATTACAGGTATATTTTATGTGCTCACTTGTTACTTAAGTTTTTTTTTTTTTTTTTTTTTTTTTCATACTTGAGTCAGCTTTGTGACTTCAACTTTTTCCTCGTGGTCCCACAGAGTATATTTGAAGGCATGGTGACACTTTGCTTTCTGTTGATCACGTCTCAAAGCTAACTGCTACTGTCTCCATTACTGTTAAGGGAGGTAGTAGACACTATGGTGCGACACTTCAAGATGCAGATATTTGGGGATCGGCAGCCTGGCTACGATGGCAAAAGAAACATGTACACAGCACATCCACTGCCAATTGGACGGGACAGGGTAAGTGTCCCGGCAGGAGAAACTCTGCGTTACTTAGTAGTAACTACAAGCGGCTGACTGCTCTCCTTTCTGGTCACTCTAGTTCTTTTATTCCTTTAGTCACTAATTGTGGGGGCATGTGCACGCCACAGTGCATGTGAGTTGGTTCTCTCCTTCCCCGGTGTGGTTTTCAAGAGATTGAATTCCAGCTGTCAGGTTGGTTGGCAAGCACCTCGTCTCAGCCTTTTGCCAGCTTCCTCCTCCTGCTGCTGTTCCTCTTCTTGCTATGGGGCTGCACACCTGCTACACTCACAGCCTCCTTCTCTTCAGTTCTTAGAGTTGTTTTTCATTTCATTGTGATGATAAATCTTTCCACAATTACTGCAGACTCTTAGTTAGCTGATAATGAAAGGTGAGAGGAACACTAGGGTCACACTGATTTTGTCATCCTTACAGCTATTCCACATTTTGACATTAACCATGTACTTGAACAAAGTGCTGTCTAACTTCATTTATGAAAATAATACCACAGCACTTTCTTCGTTTTTGTTTTTTTTGTTGTTGTTTTTTGTTTTCTTTTTTCTTTCTTTTTTTTAAAATGTGCATTACTGTTTAGCCTGCATGTATGTCTGTGTGAGGGTGTAAGTACCAGGTATGGTGGTACACATCTTTAATCCCAGCACTCAGGAGACAAAGGCAGGTGTATATCTGTCAGTTCCAAGCCAGTGTGGTCTACCTAGCAAGTTCCAGGCCAGCCAGAGTTACATAGTGAGACCCTTTGTTAAAAACAAACAATTAATTAAGCTCCAGGAAGTCCATATTTCTCTTCTGGCTTCCGTGGGAACCTGAACTTATACACATAAATAGATAAGGAAGTAAATATTCTAAAAACTGGCTTTTAAAAGTATTTTTAAATGTAAAAAGTTGGGTTGGAGAGATGGCTCAGCGGTTAAGAACACTTGTTTCCAGGAAAGGCGCAAAGCTACACAGAGAAACCCTGTCTCGAAAAACCAAAAATAAAAAAAAAAAAAAAGAAAGAAAGAACACTTGTTGCTCTTGCAGAGAATCCAGTTCAATTTTAAGCACCTACGTGGTGGCTCATATACCCATTTGTAATTCCAATTCCAGGAAATCCAGTACCTTCTTCCTACTTCCTTGGGCATCAGGCATGCATGTGCTACACATACACATACACAGGCAAACACCTGCACACAAAAATACAATTCTAAAAGGTAACTCTGTGCTGTGACACTTGCCTAGTATCCACAAAGCTCTGAACTTAATTCTTAGAACCACAAAAATTTTATTGATTTAAGTGAAATTTATAAGTAATATGTGAGCCAGACGGCGGTGGTTCACGCCTTTAATCCTAGCACTCGGGAGGCAGAGCTAGACCGATGTCTGTGAGTTCGAGGCCTATCTGGTCTACAGAGCGAGATCCAGGACAGGCACCAAAACAACACAGAGAAACTCTGTCTTGAAAAAAACAAAACAAAACAAAGTAATATGTGAATGCATGTACCTTTTAAACTTATTAGACAGTCCATAAAAACTGGCTTCTTGACTTTCCTGTGTGTCTATACCTTTCAATTTTCCTTGTTAAGGTCCCACATTGTTATGTCACTTTAGATATTTCTTGTGTGTTTTCTTTCTACATAGATATTTTGTAAATGCTTATTTTTGCATATTATTCTGTGATTTCTTTTTTCATTAAACAGTATGTCTAAGTATTGTTTCCATTTATGTACAATTAATATACACCTTACTATTTTTTCTAACTCAAGACAAAATTTTTTTGAGATATGGCTCAATCTTGCCTTGAATTCATGGTCCTTCTGCAGCAGACTCCTGAGTGCTGGGAGGTTAGGTATGAAAACGACTCCTTTTTTTTTTTTTTTTTTGTTGTTGTTGTTGTTGTTTTTACTTTTTTGGTTTTTCAAGACAGGGTTTCTCTGTGTAGTTTTGCACCTTTCCTGGAACTCCCTCTGTAACCCAGGCTGGCCTCAAACTCACAGAGATCCGCCTGCCTCTGCCTCCCCAGTGCTGGGACTAAAGGCGTGCGCCACCAGTGCCCGGCACGACTCCATTTTAAGAGCATTCACATTGTTGTGCATCTGCACTACTGTCTATTCTAGAATCTTTCTGTTATCTAGAATAGAAACTCTCTACCCACTAAGCAATAGTTCCATGTACCTCACTGCCACTTGCTCTGGTAACCACTATTCTACCTTTTGTTTCTATGAATTTGACTATTCTGAGTACCTCATTTAAGCAAAATCATCAATGTTTGTCCTTCCATGTCAAGTTTATTTCACTTAGCATAATGTTTGCAAGGTTCGTCCACATTTATTTTATTTTTAAGTTTTCATTTATTTATCTATTTGTGCATATGTGTGTATGGTGAGTCCATGCCTGCCGTGGTGAGCATGTGTGTATGGTGAGTCCATGCCTGCTGTGGTGAGCATATGTGTGTGGTGAATGCATACCTGCTGTGGTGAGCATGTGTGTGTGGTGAGTCCATGCCTGCTGTGGTGAGCATGTGTGTGTGGTGATTCCGTGCCTGCTGTGGTGTACATGTTGAGATTAGACAACTTGTGGGAGTTGGTTCTCTACTTCCACCATATGGAGCCCCAGAGTCAAACTCAGGTCATCAGGCTTGGTGGTAACAGCACTTACCTACAATTCTATCCCTCTGACCCCTTATTTTAAATTATTGTATAATATTTTCTATTATTATTCCTTAACTTACAGACAATTACATTGTTTCCAATGGTCTACAATTACAAAAAGTGTTAAGATAAATATCCATTATGCATATGCCATATTGAATATTCCTAGGGTCTTTCCCACAGCCTTATAAACCTGACTGTATGGATGTATTTTTCCCTAGGTTGACATGGAGGTGACCCTTCCAGGTGAGGGTAAAGACCAAACTTTCAAAGTGTCTGTGCAGTGGGTATCAGTTGTGAGCCTTCAGTTGCTTTTGGAAGCTTTAGCTGGGCACCTGAATGAAGTCCCGGACGACTCAGTACAAGCACTTGACGTTATTACAAGGCATCTCCCCTCTATGAGGTTAGTACCTTACTTTGAATCCCTTCCCACAAATGTCAGGATTTTTCACAGATTGAATTTATAGCCATGCAAAGGTTCTGACATAAGTCACAGTTCAAACTTGATTTCAGTTCACAAACTGACCTCAAAATGTTTTGCATGAAGTATTCAAACCCCTATCTCTTCAGGTACACTCCTGTGGGCCGTTCTTTTTTCTCACCTCCTGAAGGTTATTACCACCCTCTGGGAGGCGGCAGAGAGGTCTGGTTCGGCTTTCACCAGTCTGTGAGACCTGCCATGTGGAATATGATGCTCAATATTGATGGTGGGTTGGAACTCTGTCTGTTAACTCTGGTTTCCGTTTGATTGGTTTGGACCCTTTTCTTTTCCTTGATGCTAAGTATCCTTTCTCTGTTTGTTAGTATCTGCAACTGCTTTCTACCGGGCCCAGCCTATCATTGAGTTCATGTGTGAGGTTTTAGATATTCAGAACATCAATGAACAAACGAAACCTCTAACAGACTCCCAGCGTGTCAAGTTTACCAAAGAAATTAGAGGTAGGTATTTGTGTTAGTGTCATCTTGGAGTGAGTGCAATACAGTGCAGATGATCTGGGCTTAAGTCAGACAGACCTGGGTCCCTTCCTAGCCTGATAGCCTAGCAGTGGGGCTTTGGATAAGTTCTTTAGTCATGTTAACTACAGAGTCTCAGTATATACTTAGACTTGAAAAGAAACAGCAGAACATCGATACTTACAAAAACTTATTGACTGAAATAATGAAGTCAGTTATGTAGTCAGGCATGGTACTGCATGCCTGTAATCTCAGCAGTCAGGAGGCTGTGGCAGGAAGATCACAACTTCAAGGCTAATCTGAACTATGTAGAGATAGTCTGTCCCAAAAACAAATTGGTTGAGTATCATGAATCTTTTTGCCTTTATATGATGAAATTGTCTCCATATTCTTACAGCTTTTGTCCTGTATTAAGTTATTGACCTTTTGTGTGTATGTGGAGAAATCTTTGTTATCTGCAGTAGGTAAGGAGAGCAAGAGAATTATTTCCAAAGTAATGTGCTCCTTGACTTTTTGTTTGTTTTTTTGAAACAGAGTTTCACTTTGCAGCCCTGGCTGTCCTGGAACTTGCTGTGTAGACCAGGTTGGCCTCTAATTCACAGAGATCTGCCTGCCTCTGCCTTCTGAGTGCTGAGATTAAGGAGATTATAAAGATGGGGCTGGAGAGATTCAGTGGTTAAGGGCACTCGCTGCTCTCCCAGAGGTCCTGAGTTCAATTCCCAGCAACCACATGGTGGCTCCCAACCATCTGTAATGAGATCTGGTGCCCTCTTCTGGTGTGCAGGCATACATGCAAGGCAGACAGAGCACTGTATACATAATAAGTAAATCTTAAAAAAAAAATAATGTGGTGAGAAAGGGAACACAATTTTTTAAAAAAAGAGATTAAAGATGTGTCCCACCATGTCTGGCCACTCCTTGACTTTTTGAAGACAACATTTGGTTTTGTCACTATGAATTTAATTAAAACTGATAATCTAGCCTTTTTTTTTTTTTTTAATTCTTCAGGTCTCAAAGTTGAGGTGACTCACTGTGGACAGATGAAACGAAAATACCGAGTTTGTAATGTGACAAGACGACCAGCCAGTCATCAAACGTATGTTGATCACATCTAAAATAATAACGGTAGCCACAAATAATGGTTTATACCTGTAATCTCAGTGCTTGGGAGACTGAAGCAAGAGACTTGCTGTGAGTTTGAGGCCAGCCTGAGTTACCCCAAGAGACCCCGTCTCAAAAACTGAAAAATCACAAAATGAAAGAAAAGACAACAAAAACCCAAGTTAACAATAAAATACAGTAGCAATTTGACACTGAACGTCACTGGTAAAGACAGTAGTGTGGTTTCGGGATCACGAGAATCTTCACTTACCACAAAAGCTTTAAAACATATTTTAGATATTTGTTGAATAGTGGTTCAGTTTACCTTTTGAACCGAGTATACTGCACATAGATCAGGTTGCACTGGGGAGACGGTCAGTCTATACAGTACCCGCTGTATAGGTATGAACTCCTGAGTTTGGATCTCCATTGCCTACATAAAAGCTAGGCATGGTGATGGACACCTACTGTCCTAGTGCCTGTGGGGAGAGATGGGAAGATCCCCAGAACTTGCTGGTCAGCCAGCCTAGTCAGTAGGTGGTGCACTGTAGGTTCAGTGAGAGACTCGGTCTCAAAAAAGTAAGTTGAGAGTGATAGAAGAAGATGTTGACCCCTGGATCCATGTACACACACACACACACACACACACACACACACACACACACACAAATGCATCATATACTACATATATGTATATACAAATAAAACTTAAGAATTTTAGAAAGAATATGATTGTCATAATTAGCATCAATTATTATAGTATTATAATTCTCAGTACTTGACAACTCTGCTAGGGTCTAGCCATCATTCAGGCTTCTGTGGGAAGACAAATACTGCTTTGCATATTTGTGTAGTTGTCTCTCCCTTTCTTTATAGCCTGATGTTACTCCCAGCTAGTCGTGTATTTCTGCCTCCAGTAGCCTGTTCCTTTCCACTTACTCAATCTTGCTTTTCTAACCAACCACACAACTTGTAGTCTACTGAGTACTGTGCCTAAGTGACAATATGTTTGGAAGTGCCTATAAAATTACTATATATGGCAGATTCGTTCTTGTAATCAGGATCATTAAACTTGTGTCTGACATGAAAAAAATATTGGCTTTTGGCTCTCGTAAGTAAGTAATGTTAAATATATATAAATCTTACATTATTTTGGTTACTTAGGAGTTCTTTTCTTGTTATAACTTTGTATCCTTGGTGTTCTCTGTGTGCGCACACATGTGTGCCTGTGCATGCGGGCACACGCCTCATGTGCACATCAGTATGCTATAGTATATGTGTGGAGGCTAGAGGAAAACTTTTAGGAGTTGGTTTTCTCTTTCTATTGCACAATCCTGGGGTTGAACTCAGGATATTTGGCTTGCAAAGGGAGGTTTTTTACCTCCTAACCCATCTCCCCCATCGGTGTATTTAGTCTTGTCACCTCCAAACTACCTAATTTGCCCTGGCTTAGGAATCTGACAGCTTGGAGACCTAAGAATGTGGCTCCAGTAACTATACTCTGTTCATTTAGAAAAAGTTTCTCCTAAGCAAATAAAAGTATGTGGGTGACTCCAAGTGCTTGTTTGAAGTTACTCATCTCAGTAGCCAGCAAGATGGGCTGTAGAGAAGGCCCAGTGGTTAGAACTTGTTATTTTTGCAGAAGATCTGGATACAGTTCCAAGCACCCGCATGGCGCTACAGCTGTCCATAACTCCAGTTCCAAGGGATCAGTGGCCCTCTGCTGAACTCTGAGGCATGCACACAGTGGACGTAAATACATCTAGTCTGGCCTCGAACTTGAAGAGGTTTTCTGCCTCACTCTTGAGTACTAGGGTTTCAGGTGTGAGCCACCACACCTAGGTCTTTTGTGAAAAAAAAAAAAATTAATTTTGTATTTTTTTTTGCTCAGCTTCAACAAACATTGAAATTTATTTCAATGGAATTATTCTGGTACACTAAAATGACTTAACTGAAAGTAATCAGACTTTTTCTTTTTTCTTTTCTTTTTTAAATTTTTTTATTTTTTTATTTTTTGGTGGTGGTGCTGGGGATTGAATGAAAGGCTTTATCACTGTGCTGTACCCCTAGCCCCGACCCTTGTTTATTTTTTCGCAGTTTGTGTGTGTGTATGTGTGCATGTTCTCTCTCTCTCTCTCTCTCTCTCTCTCTCTCTCTCTCTCTCTCTCTCTCGGCTCGTGTGGAAGTCAGAGGACAGTTTACTGGAGTTGGCTCTGTCCTTCCATCACATGGGTCCCAGGTCTGGACTCGGTTGTCAGGCTTGGTAGCAAGCACCTTCACCTAGTGAGCCGTCTTGCTGCCTCTCCCAACCCCCTTTGAGAGTTTTATTGTAGTCCAGGCTGGCCTCAAACTTACTATGTAAGTGAGGGTGACCTTGAACTCCTGCCTCTCCTGCCTCCATCTCCTAAACTCTGGAATTACAGGCGTGGATCACCATGCCTATTTTTGTGATTTATGTAGTGCTGGGGACCAAACACTGGGGATCAAAAACTGCTTAGCATGTTAAACAAGCTTTCTACCCACTGGACCTTTGTTTAAGTGAGTGATCAACCTAGAAAATGTTAGTGGTTTTTGTTTACTTCTTCAAAAAATAGTAAAAGTTCTAAATACACTTTCTCTCCTCTAGCTTTCCTTTGCAGCTAGAAAACGGTCAAGCTATGGAATGTACAGTAGCTCAGTATTTTAAGCAAAAGTATAGTCTGCAGCTGAAGTACCCCCATCTTCCCTGTCTTCAGGTGGGACAAGAACAAAAGCATACATACTTGCCACTTGAGGTAAGTCAAAAGAGTGCTCACGCCCTTAATCCCAGTATTGGGGAGGCAGAGGCAAGCGGATCACTGTGAGTTCGAGGCCAGCCTGGTCTACATACCAGTTCCAGGACAGCCAGGGCTATACAGAGAAACCCTGTCTTGAAAAACAAACAAACAGACAAACAATCAAACAAAAGATGTTCTAAACTAGTGGTAGAATTTAGTCTTTTTGAAGTATTTTGTGCATAGAATTTTATAACTTTTTTTTTTTTTCCTGGAAATGGGCAAAGACTTCATATATAAGCCCATTTCTACAAAACCTGGCTTCTCTTTGTCTCTTTGCAGGTCTGTAATATAGTGGCAGGACAGAGATGTATAAAGAAGCTCACAGACAATCAGACATCCACAATGATCAAAGCCACAGCAAGATCTGCTCCTGACAGACAGGAGGAGATCAGTAGACTGGTCAGTAAATCGTGATCTTCAGGTCAGCCCGCTGTGAGATGAAAAATGAAAGTGTAAACAATCCTGAGGGGCATAGTTCCTGTCTGGTTTCATATGCAGCTTTTCCGTTCCTTAGGTAAAGAGCAACAGCATGGTGGGTGGGCCTGACCCATACCTGAAGGAGTTTGGGATCGTTGTCCACAGTGAGATGACGGAGCTCACAGGCAGGGTGCTTCCTGCTCCTATGCTGCAGTACGGAGGCCGGGTGAGCTGCTGCCACACCAGTCACATAAAAGAGACACCTTTGACCTTACCTGCCTCTGTGCTCCTCATTACCTTCTGTCTTCCGACCGTACCAAATAAAGTTGTGTTTGTTCCCTCTTCAACAAAAAAATGGTCTTAGATTGTAATACCTTTTCTCTTTTCTTTTGTTTCTTTTTTGTTTTTTCAAAGAATAAAACAGTAGCCACACCCAACCAGGGTGTCTGGGACATGCGAGGAAAGCAGTTTTATGCTGGCATTGAGATTAAAGTTTGGGCAGTGGCTTGTTTTGCGCCTCAGAAACAATGTAGGGAAGATTTACTAAAGTGAGTATCCCATTTTCAGCTCAGTAACACCCCTTCTAGATACGAAATGCCATCTTTATGTGACTGTGCTGGGTACCCTGGCACTGACCCCCTGATATCAGCCCATAGTGATGTCATCTGGCTCTACAGAAGAGACCCTGTGCTATGTGATAAACGCAGAATCTTTGAAACTCTAACTCAGCTTCTGCATAGCTAGAGTAGAAATTTGTGAGTGACGAGGCTGAAGCCATGCTATTTGGACAATTCTTCAGGCAGGAAAAGTGTCTAAGAGTATCAATCATATCACCTCCTTCCTTTTGTGTAAGGAAGTCCATGAGAAGGGTAAAGAAAATCAAGAAGCAGAACTGGGGTGAAAAAAAGGAATCCCACAAGATGTTAGCAAATATACAAAATAAGTCTTGTTGAGACTAGGTGTGGCTACATGCACCTTTAATCCCAACACTGGGGAGGCAGAGGCAGGTGGAACTCTGAGTTTGAGGCCAACCTGGTCTACACAGCAAATTTCAGGCCAGATAGGGCTAAATCGCAAGACCCTAATTTATGCATAGATTGAAGTAATTTCTTAAATTTAAAATATAAAACTTCAAAATGAAAAAAATTAATGTTGATTTATTGAACCAAACCTATTACAAGTTTTTTTTCTAATTCTAAACTTATATTCAAATGTTCTCAGTTGAACACGAGCTCACCTTCTCTTTTACCAGCCTTACCAAAATATGTTACCTAAAATTGTGATCCTACTTTTTTTCATTTCTGAATTACTTATTTGATTATTTTTTAAAAATCTTTTGAATATAAATGCTATTCTAGTCCCTAAGTCTCAAATGAATCATAATTTTTTTTTCCATAATTTTTTAGAAATTAAAAAAATGGGGCTGGAGAGATGGCTCAGAGGTTAAGAGCACTGACTGCTCTTCCAGAGGTCCTGAGTTCAATTCCCAGCAACCACATGGTGGCTCACAACCATCTGTAATGAGATCTGGTGCCCTCTTCTGACCTGCAGTCATACATGCTGTATACATAATAAATAAATAAATCTTTAAAAAAAAAAAAAAAAAAAGAAATTAAAAAATGGAGTTTGGAGATATAGCTCAGTGGTAGAATGCTTGCTTACCATATTTAAAGCTCTGGGTTTAATTTCTGATACCACAAAAAATAGTAATAAAAATTCAAACTGATGATTTCATAGTGTACTAATACAGATTGTTCTGTTCTAATTGCAGTGGTACAACTGCCAATCTGTTTTTGGCAGCTGCTGAAAGTTTTTGTTTGTTTGTTTACATGTGGAAATGAAAGCACTGTGCCACTGGTTCTATCTTAACAGGAGCTTCACTGACCAACTTCGTAAAATCTCCAAGGATGCGGGGATGCCCATCCAGGGTCAGCCTTGCTTCTGCAAGTACGCACAGGGAGCAGACAGCGTGGAGCCGATGTTTAAACATCTGAAAATGACATATGTGGGCCTGCAGCTGATAGTGGTTATCCTGCCTGGAAAGACACCAGTATATGGTATGAACTGTTTCACTGTTGAATGAGGGATGATTTCAAGTCCCAGGTTTGACAGGATAAGCTAGGTGATGCCACAGTTCCAACTCTCTCCATTCTCAGTGGTCTAAGATACAGAGACAGCCCGTGTGTGTAGAGGGGACAGCTTAGTGCTAGAGTGCTTTATTTAGAGGGATACAACATGGCGATACTTTCTTCTTTTCTTTCCTCTACCCCTCCCTTCTGGCCCCATCTCTCTTGTTGAGACAAGATCTTATGTAGGTCAGGCTAGTCTTGAACTCATTCTGTGGTAGAGAATGACCTTGAACCTTGAATCCCACCTCCACCTCTCAGTGCTCAGATTCTAGGAATGAATCTCTGCACCTGATTGTATGGTACAGGAGGTCGGACCCAGGGCTTCATACATGATAAAAAGTACTCTATCAACTGAACCGCACCCCGGCCAAGATTTATTACCTGTTCCTTTTTTGTGTCTATTCATGATAGACAGTGGCCTCTGCTCCATATAACCACATCCTCCTCATTCCAAGACCCAACTTGGTAGAGCGGACACTGTTTACAAGGTTTCTGCCACCATGTTTGTGGATACAACCAGCCATAAGGCCTTACCCAGCCTGCGGGGAGGAGGTGACTAGACACAGGGGCGGAAATGCTGCTGGGTAGGGCTTCCATAGGGAACTGGAAGTTGTAGACTGTTCTGGGGAAAAGCACTTAAGAATATCATCAGAGTGGAGAGAATACAGAGCAGTGGGGTGGGGGCTGCCTCTTCCAGAGAGGATGTGCTGCTGCGTTTGTGTCTGCGTGGAAGAGTGACCGGCTTCTCTGGTTACCCTCGAGTGAAGACCAACATCCCCACCTGCTTCTCTTTGCTGCTTTTGTCCACCTCCTGTGTATCTCTAAGGTTTAGACCAAGAGAAAAGTCACATTCAAAGGGCTGGTGTGTGCTCTGAGGAGGGAGGAACCAGGAGATTAGTTCCGTTACCAGACCAGTTCTGAAGAAGAGGAACTCTTAAGGGACTAAGCAAGTGGCAGCAGGCAGCACCCCAAGAACAAGGAAGTGGGCTGGTTTCCAGAGCTGCAGCAAGGCAGGAAAGGGAGATGCACCTTTGACCTGCAGCTAGCACTGTGTGGTCTGTGAATGTTAATGTTCAGTACTTTTTCCTTTACTCACATTAGGTGACTAAGCATTTTAAAGCGAACTGATTTATTGACTTATTTTATAGCGGAGGTGAAGCGTGTTGGAGATACCCTTTTAGGTATGGCCACACAGTGTGTCCAGGTCAAAAACGTTGTGAAGACCTCACCCCAAACCCTTTCCAACCTTTGCCTGAAGATAAACGCAAAACTTGGAGGAATTAACAATGTACTTGTACCTCATCAAAGGTAAGGTCATGACTTGTTTTGCCCACTTTTATTTAAAAATCTAAATTACGTGATTTATGGTAAAGGACACCCTTCCAGCCAGATATGGTGGTACACACCATTACTGGGGGAAAATAATGCAGGAGTATTGTGGATTCCATGCCAGTCTAGGCTACATAGCAAGACCTTGTTTCAAAAAAAGAGAAAGTAAAGAAAGAAAAAGATAAACCAAGGATTTACCTGGGTGTGATGGTACAAACTTTAATCCCAGCACTCAGGAGTCTGAAGCAGGCCAATGTCTATGAGTTCCAGGCCAGCCTGATCTACATAGTGAGCTCCAGGACAGCCAAAGTTATACAGTGAGACCCTGTCTCAAACAAAACAAAAAACCAGGGTCTGAGATGTAGCTGAGTGGTAGAGCACTTGCCTAGTGGATGCAAGGCCCTGGGTTCCGTTCCCACCAGGGCAAACCCAACAAACCACACATCTCAAATACGCATCTCAGCGAGCGACTGTTTCTTAGGCAGTGTTGTGTGACCAACATAGCCACCACCACGAAGACTTAGAGTGTTTCCAGACTCTATCAGGCTTTCTCTTCCCAGGGCCAGGACTGTAGCTTATTGGCACAACTCTTGCCTCTTATGTGAAACCCGGATTATCCTCAGACAGATAACCCACAAGAAACAGCTCTTCTGACTTGCCAGTATAGATTGCTTTTACCTGTTGGCCTGCCTAGAAATGGAATCACTGGTGTAGCATGCTCTATTTTGTCCTTCCTTCTTTCCTCCCTCCCCCAGCTCTTCTAAATAGAGACTTTTGAGGAACATTTTGTTGTGCTGTTGCTGTGGGATATCAAACAAGCTACATCAGCCCTCTACCACTGAGCCACATCCCCAGGCCTCAGGGATTCCTAATGAGACTGAGTGTTCTCCACTCCAAGTGATAGGCTTTTGTTTAAAATTGAACTTGTTGGATTGGCTCTGGAGTAACCAAACACTAAGGCAAGATAGTGTTATTGTCAGCAGAGTACTGATGAGGATTGAAAGATTTGGGTATTTCTGCCCACGTGGATTTTTAAGATATCTGGTCCTCAGTTCCATGATAACATTTTTATATGAAATCTTAGATGTGAAAGTGATTTGAAAAGTTACACCAAGGGCTGTAGCCTTTGTAGCCTTGGCCATTGATGTATTGGGCAGAAGGTAAAGCTGAATGCCTTCCACACAGTTCTCATCTCTTTGTCTGTGAGTGTAAGTTCTAGGTAGCTAAATTCTTCCTGAAACATTGATAATGAGGCATGTAGTTCACAGGCGAAGTTAACCTAAAGTCTGGAACCATTGAGTTTTACTCCAAATATTTGAGATAATACAATGACCTAGGGGCTTAGGACCTGTTATTTGGTATCAACTTCTTTTTTTCTTATATATTTTTAAATTATGTACGCATGTGTGCAGAGGTGTTAATCATGTGCACATAAAGGTACCAGTACAAGTGCTCACAGAGGCTAGAGATGTCAGATCCCTTGGGGCTGGAGTTGTAGTGCTGTGAGCTGCCCAGTGTGGATGCTAGAAACTGAACTCAGATGCTCTGGAAGAGCCATCTACCATCTTAACCCTGTCCATGCCATCTCTCCAGCCCCTGATATACCTTCTTTGGCTCAGATTCTGGCCTTGTACATTCTTTATTCTCTTATGTGTTTTTAAAAATTCATTTATTTGTTGAGACAAGGTCTTTTTATGTAGACCAGACTGGCCTAGAACTCAAAATCTGCCTGCCTAAGTATTAGGAACTGTAGGTATGTGCCATCATGTCTGGATTATGTCCTTTTGAGATTGGGTTTCATGTATACTAAGCTGGTCTTGAACTGAACTCTTTACAGGGCCAAAGGTGATCTTCAACTCCTTACCCTCCTGCTCCCACCTCCTAACATGAGTGTTGAGTTATAGACCTGGATTTCTTTGACTAGCTTTTCTTCAGAAAACCATTCATACTTTTCTTTGATTCCTTAGATAGAGGAATCAATGACACTGAATGAATTTGTATTTTCAACAAATATTTACCAACTGCCAAGTAGGAGCTAAGCTATGTTATATGTTCTAGGTACTAGTAATGACCAAGATGTAACAAAATTCCTTCTCTTTTAGGGATTATATAGGTCTGTGTGTGCAAATAAAAATAAGTAAAATATGTGGTATAAATGATAAATTTTATATATAAAAATAAAACAGAAAAATGGACTTGATTCTCTTTTCTTTAAATTTCACAACTTAAAGAGATTTGGGTTTGGAAGGCTAATGTTCTTTCCTAATGGGCATAGGTCCTCTTGTCTAAGATTACAGTTATCTTGGTGATATGTTTTTCTAGACTCAAAAGATTTGTACCCATATGGCACTGTCTTGTTAAATCTGGACAGGCCTTCCGTGTTCCAGCAGCCTGTCATTTTCCTGGGAGCAGATGTCACTCACCCGCCTGCTGGGGATGGGAAGAAGCCGTCTATCGCGGCTGTGGTGGGCAGCATGGACGGCCACCCCAGCCGGTATTGTGCCACAGTTCGGGTGCAGACGTCTCGGCAGGAGATTGCTCAGGAGCTCCTCTACAGCCAGGAGGTTGTGCAGGATCTGACAAGCATGACCCGGGAGCTACTGATTCAGTTCTACAAGTCCACACGCTTCAAGCCCACTCGTATTATCTACTACCGTGGAGGGGTGTCCGAGGGACAGATGAAACAGGTGCTCCCATCAGCCCAGTGCCATCCTCCCAGCACTCTGACAGAGCACCCTCCAGTCTGCTGCTTGAGAGCTGAGACCTCCATGAAACAAAATCCCCCTTCTGTCTCCTAGGTAGCTTGGCCGGAGCTATTAGCAATTCGAAAGGCATGTATAAGCTTGGAGGAAGACTATCGGCCTGGAATAACCTACATTGTGGTGCAAAAGAGACATCACACTCGACTCTTCTGTGCAGATAAAACAGAAAGGGTAAGAAGTCATGCTGTAAACTTCCTCATCTGACTGTGTGGCAGCAAGTGTGGTTCTGAGTAGATGTATACAGTATTCCTCTAAAACTGGCCATGTCTAATGATGATTTAATAACTATATTAACTGCAGTCAAACTTAGGTGACAAGTTCTGGATAACAGGAGTTTTAAGAATGAATGTTTCTTGCTGGATAGTAGTGCCACACTCCTTTATTCCCAGCACTTGGGAGGCAGAGGCAGTTGGATCTCTGAGTTTGAGGCCAGCCTGGTCTACAGAATAAGTTCTAGGACAACCAGGGCTACACAGAGAAACCTTGTCTTGAAAAACAAAAACAAAAAGAGAATGAATTTTTCTCTTGTGACAAGAATGCTGGTTTCTAGAATTTTGGAGAGAGGGTTTGGGGAATTGTATATTAGTTACTTTTCTTTTTTGTTTTGTTTTGGTTTTTTTGAGACAGGGTTTCTATGTATAGCCCTGGCTGTGCTGGAGCTCACTCTGTAGACCAGGCTGGCCCCAAATCCAGAGATCCAGAGATCTGCCTCCCGAGTGCTAGGATTAAAGGCGAGTGCCACCACCGCCTGGCGAGTTTCTTTTCTTATCACACCTGATGGAAACGTCACTCTGGCTCAGACTTTGAGGGTGCAGTCCATCATGATGGGAAGTCACGGTGGCAGGAGCTGGAGGCAGCTGTCACATGACATCTGTAGTTAACAATAAGTGCTCAGCTCACTTTCTTTGTTTTAGTCTTTTGGGTAAGTTACAAGAATATTATATTGGATGACTGCTTTTGGGATGTTTTTCATGACATTATTTCATTTTGTCCAGGCCTAGGAAGGACCAGATCTTTTCTGTTGCTTAATCGTGTAAGCTTGCTGGCTTCTCCAGTTGTTTTCTAGGACAAAACTGTCTCTTTTCCAAGGATGAGATGAGGTGTTTTGTGCATCACGGAAGACCCGAGTTTTTTCCCCATGGTCCCCAGATCTACTAGTCGGTTTATATTAAATTCTTGTCCTCTAATTGTTCAAACTCTGACTCAATAATACTTTTTAGATTTTGATGACACAGATTATCTGAATGCTTGCCTGCCTGTCATCCCTCTTTTATTGTCATGGCTTCCTCTCTGCTCCACTTTAAATGTGCTGTCTTTGCAGTTTACTGTGGAGTGGAGAGGAAATCTAGGACCTGGATTACTTACCTCCTAACCCCAGTGCTGGGAATGGAACTTGGGCCTCAAATATGGTAGGAAGCAGTTTACCACGGAGCTGTTTCCAGACCCTGAATTATCTTTCTTTCCTATAGCTCTCAATCATTCAGATTGACAGTTCTAATTCTTTAGTTTACTTTATATCCTGCACAGCTTCTCCAGTTCTCTGAACATGCCCTCTTGCCTGCCTCCAACTCTAAAATGTATCTACTTGCTCATTTGCTTTGCTTCTCTCAGGCTGATGGGAGTTGCTGGCTGAACAAATCACTTATGTATTCGTGAACCGTGTTATAGACACGTGAGAGCAAATCTTAAACCTTAAATGCTGTGATTGTTTTCTTTGCTCTGTTCCACATAAGAGTTTGTCTCGAATCTTTTTTTTTTTTTTAAACTCCTATCCTTGATGTCTTAACACTAACAAAAACCTATTTCTGCTCTGCCAGTACAGTGGCAAGCACAGCTACCTTCTGAATCCTACCTTCTGTTTTCTGGGAAGATGGGACCTGGAAGGCATGGATTTTCTCAGTTACCTGGCCTCTCCTTTCAGATGTGATTTTTGTGCTTTTATTATCTCCTTCCTCAAATCTCAGGCTAATCTCCTCATCTGTGCTTTTTTTTTTTTTTTTTAAAGATTTATTTATTTATTATGTATACAGCATGTATGACTGCAGGCCAGAAGAGGGCACCAGATATCATTACAGATGGTTGTGAGCCACCATGTGGTTGCTGGGAATTGAACTCAGGACCTCTGCAAGAGCAGTCAGTACTCTTTACCTCTAAGCCATCTCTCCAGCCCTCATCTGTGCTTTTGACTCCACTTTTCTGCCTTTTCTAGAGCCTCACTTCATAATGATTCTTTTTAAAGTCTTTCTCATTCTTTTACAAAATTTAAATTGTATTTAATTAATTAATTTAGTGTGTAGGTGTTTGTAGGTCAGAGGACAACTTATATCTAGGTTCCAGGGATGGAGTGCAGGTCATCAGCCACTGAGCCAGCTCAGAGACCCTCATCTCTCTTATGCCATGGCTGCCTTCTCCTATTACAAAGGTTGTTCAATTCTTCCTCAGTTCCAGTTCCCCCAACAAACGTCTGTTACCTCTGCTTCTCCCTCTCACTTGCTCTTTCATCTTTTTTTCTCTTTTGTAAATTTCCTTTTAGAAGAGTCATCACTTGGCTTGTTGTCAAGTGTACCATCACAGCAAATTTCATACTTTGATTTTCAGGAAGTTCAGGAAGTTGATTTAGGGAGTTCAAGAGAGAACTGAAATTTTGCCTCTGTGTCTTCATCTCCAGCCAGGTCAGATTCCCACACTGACCTCTTAGCCACAGGCTTCTTACTCACCTCTGCAGTCAGATTATCTTTACTTAAGAAAATTAGATTCATTTATCTTATTTTATGTATATGAGTGTCTTGCTTCATGTATGTATGTGTACCACATTCATGCGTGGTGCTCACGGAGGTCTTTAGAGATGGGGGGCAGATTCCTGGGGACTGGAGTTACACATGTGTGTGAGGAGTGTGGTTGCTGGGAACCAAACCCAGGTCTTCTGAAAGAGCAGCAAGTGCTCTTAACTACTGAGCCATCTCTCCAGCCCCTCATTGCCCCTTCTTCCTGTTTGCAATACTCTGTTTTCAGCTCCATCCACTTTTCTAGGCTTACTTGCTTATCAACTCTGAATCCATATTTCTACCCTAGATTGCTCTGTCAGACTCTTGTTTTGTGCTTGGAGTTATCTACCAGACACGTTGACTCAGGTGCTCTGCGCTTTGGCTCTGTCTCCACAGAGCAGGCTGTGTGGTGGTGATAACAGCAAGAACCCTTCCTTGTGGATGACAAAGATTCATTTCTTGCTCACATCACCCCATCACTGTGGCCCTGCTGCAGCTGTGACCCTGTTGTCCTCCCTTTGGAACCTAGGCTGACAGAGCCCATCTGGAACCTTGCCAGTCACTGTGGCGGGAGGGAAGAGACACAAGACAAGCCGTATGCTAGCCCTTAAGGCTTCTGCCCAGAAGTGCCCCGTTTTATCATCAAAGCAGTTCACATGGCCGCTCCCGTGATAGCTGGGTGGAACTGTATAATCTTCCCCCAGGGAGGGGCACAGAAATATTTGGCACCAGTAATTCAGTCTACCAAAGGCATGTCAAGCAAAACACGTCCAAACTTCCCACTTACTGTTTAATCCCCATCCAGAACCTCCCCTGGTTCTCCTTAGATTCTGTTATTGGCATCCCTGTGCTTTATGCTAGCCAAACTGGAAACTTAAGAGTCACTTTTAAATTCTTTCCTGCCTTGTTGTCCCCGCCATGTCCAGTCTGTCAGATGGTGTCCTGTGTGCTGCCCCAGATCTCTCCACTACCCAGGCAGAGGGTGTCTGCTGTGCCGGGACCCCAGCAGTCTGTTCCTCGCCATCACTCCCCTTGCTGCTATCGGACTGGCTTCCAAAACACAGCCCACTGCTCAGAAGTCTTCAGGTGCTCTCCATTGTGCTATAGGAGTGCTCTGGACCTTGGCTGACCACAAGTAACTGAAACCTTAACTTGAGATAAGCAGGAGATACTACTCTCTGGTTTGGCTAGATACCTAAGCTTAATATGAATTTGAAGGAAGAGTTCTCCATACTCCAGGTTCTGTATGTATTGTTATGTGCTCCATAGCTGGAAGGAATAGTAGTTAGAAAGGAGTCAAACCCCATGGGAATGTGTACCTCTGTGCTAATTAAACTTTCTCCTTAAATTCTACTGAACAACAGAAGACACAGGCTGAGGAACAAGATTTAATTCTGCTGCTGTTCAGTGCATTCTGGAGTCCCCCTCTGCCTTTCTAGAAGTTTGATTTTGGTTTTTGGAGAACCTTAGGATTTTAGAAAAGGTCATCACCAGATATTATAGATGGTTAGGTTGAGGCTCTGTTCAAGGTGTGTGACCTTGAGGCCTGGCCTGGATCTGAGCTGTCTTCTCATTCTTCATCTCAGTTGGAGCTTTCGGAAAACCTCTGTGGGGGGGAACTTCTGTGACTGACCCCATGAGAGTATGAGCTTTGCTGAACATGGTGAACCAGTTCAAAGATCTTCATCTTATCTTTTACTGAAAGCTGTGTGTGGTTATTTTTCTCTCAAATGAGGAATGAAAGCCATTTCTTCTGGGGATGTTTATCTATCTCGGAGTTTTTCTTTGTTGCGGTGCTGGGGCTTGAACCCAGGGTTGAACTCATGGTCACACTAAGCAAGGACTCTACAACTGAGCTACATTCTCATTTCTTAAATGCTGTTTTCCCCCCTCTCTGCATACAGACTGTCATCTATAAATATGTGGCAATATTGCTGCTGTATAGCACTATAGATAGTCATTATTTAGATTCCCCAGAAGAGGCTCTGGAGATGTGCTTAAGAAAATGCTTTAGAGCCGGGCACTCAGGAGGCAGAGCCAGGCAGATCTCTGAGTTTGAGGCCAGTCTGGTCTACAGAGCGAGATCCAGGACAGTCAGGGCTACACAGAGAAACCCTGTCTCTATAAAAACAAAAACAAAAACAAAACAAAAAAAAAAAAAAAAGAAAAGAAAGAAAAAGAAAATACTTTAGGATGGTGTCTGGGCTAAAGAAAAGTTACAATGAGATAGAAGTTTTTTTTAAGTTCAAGGTCTCACAGTGTAGCCCAAGCTGACCTTGCTGACCTTGAACTTAAACAATCCTCCTGCCTCAACCTCCCAAATGCTGAGGTTTACAGGTATGAATCACCATTTCTGGCTTAACATCTTGAATTAATCTAGTTTTGAGACTTCACATAAGAGCAATTTGCTAACTTATTACTAATTAATGAGTCAATGGAAAAAATGGCCTTAAACAAGCTTGTTACTCAGATGATTAACTGTACATATCTTTTTAACAGGTGGGGAAAAGTGGCAATGTCCCAGCAGGCACTACGGTGGACAGTACCATCACACATCCATCGGAGTTTGACTTTTACCTCTGTAGTCATGCAGGAATTCAGGTAATTTGGAAGCTCTTCCAGATCTTTGACCTGATAGGGAGATATTTGCCAGTTCAGCATCTAGCCTGAGGAGGCTTGTCATTAAACACTGCGCTTAAGCTTTGTTAACTGCTCTGCTCTAGAGATCTTGTAGGTGTGTGAGGCAGAGATACTGTTGAGCTTAATAGTTGGATTTCAGTTCTTTTCTCCTAGCTAGCCAGGTCCTATGAAATACACTAATCCTAAAACTCTCCCTCCAGGGAACCAGCCGTCCTTCACATTACCAGGTCTTGTGGGATGACAACTGCTTCACTGCAGATGAACTCCAGCTGCTGACTTACCAGCTCTGTCACACCTATGTGAGGTGCACGCGCTCGGTCTCCATTCCTGCCCCTGCATATTATGCCCGGCTGGTAGCATTTCGGGCAAGGTATCATTTGGTGGATAAAGATCATGACAGGCAAGTTCCTCAACAAAAATCTCTTCCTGTTGTGGAAGCATGCTTTAAAAAACAAGCTATATAGAAAACTCTTAAAGATTTAACCTGCAAGGCAAATTAGAAGTGCGTGAAGCTTTGAGAGCTTTCGATGTGACTTTCGGTCCAAGAAGAGCTCAGGCTTGTTTAAACTTGTGTCTCTAGCAGTGTCTCGTTGGAGCTGCTTGTGGTTTTCATGCAGAGCTAACTGCATTTCAGTTCTGCTGAGGTCTCAGGCAGCCTCAAAAGGTGCTCAGTACAGCACGCTGACTCCCATCAGAGTAGTCAGAACCTGTGGATTCTAGTTCATGCATGAGGGAGTCCCACCTAGTTCATTTTGCTTCCAGTACAATCCAGAAATAACCAAAGTGAGCCAGAGCTTATGAGGAAACAGAAGAGGTGACTATCCTCATTCCCAGATAGGGATCTCAAGGGACTCAGACATTTTGACCTGTTACTGAGCTGCCAATAAATGGTGGCTAAATAAGCTCTTTGCGTTAATTTTCTTTCCCAAATGGCAATCTGTCAAGTGTAGTAGTTTCTGGGCTCTTCCCCGAGTCTCAATTCAGTTGCTAAATAGTAGACATTCCACTGCAAGTCTATTTCTATAAGGTATTGAAAAATACACTATCACAGAGAAGGCCCAGCTGTGGCTTTGTACCTTGCATTCTCCAATATACATTCATTCATTTAATACATTTATTTGGTACTGTGTGCCCAATACTGTGCTGGGTACTAGAAAATAACAAGATTAGTAAGCCATGTTTCTTGCCTGCAGAGATTTTATGTTTCAATCTGCAGATAATAAAGGCAAATGTAAAATCGACAGCTAGTCTAACTCAGTATAGATAACTGCAGTGGAATATCAGAGGAAAGGCTGGCAAAGATTTTATAGCTGGGTGAGCAGGGCTTAGCTTTATAAAGGAAAGACGATTTTCCAGGCAGAGAGGACAGTGGCCATGAAGGAGAGAGAGGGTGGCGGTTTTGGACAGTAGCAAGTTTTCTTTGGCTGGAGCATATTAAAAAGGAACAGCAGGCATAGGGCAGAAAACTGTCTTAGAATAAGATTGTCCTTGCTAAATGAAAAACGCTCCTCCTGGGATAGAATCATGTAAGTGGGGGAGGAAAGGATGAAGTCAAAGGTGATTAGGATAGTAATCAGCATTTAAAGAGAGGTCAGAGGCCAAGGTGTAGCTCAGTTGTGAGTGTTGTGCTTAGCATCCATGAAGCCTAGATTGACTCTGCAGCACTGAAAAAGAGATGGTTTGCCAGACTCCTATGTTACATGATCCCCACCCTGAAGATGGGTGTTTAAAGTTGTGAGCACTCTGCTAGGTCTGTAGATTCATTAATTTAGGAAACTAGTATTGTTAGCAAGTAAAAACAAAGTTAAGCCAGGCGTGAAGGTGCCCACCTCAGAGGCAGGTGGATCTCTATGAGTTTGAGGCCAGTGAAGCCTTCATAGTAAGATCCTGTCTCAGGAGAAGAAAAAGGGGAAGGGGGAAGAAGGGGAAGAGGAGAAGGATGCTCTTCTCTTGGTGATTTCATTCCAGTGAAGAAAAAAAATATATCCAATAATACCTAGTAATGTCCCAGTTAACAATTTCATTTTGGTTGTGTCTAGTACTATAAAAGGAAAGAAGAACTGTCTATGAAAACATGACCTGAACTTGAGAGTCGGGGAAGATTTCTAAGAGGGAAATGACTTGTAATTGAAGCCTGAAGGTTGAGTAGGAACTAACCAGACAGAAGGGACAGTAGAAGTCCTTATGTAGGCGCTATCAAACACCTGGTCTTTGTGAATATTATTTCATTATTGCAACCATCCATTAAATACGTTGTACTGTATTTTTCAGTTGAACAAGCATGTCTAAGGAAAAATTGTTTGAGTAGCCCAGCTTGAGCTCAAGATATTCTTGAATCTAGTACTATTTGTGCTATCTGAAAAACTGAAGTTGGACGTAGTCTTCTCTTAACACCTGTTTTTTTGTTTTGTTCTCATTATAGTGCGGAAGGCAGTCATGTGTCAGGACAGAGCAACGGCCGGGACCCTCAGGCCTTGGCTAAGGCTGTGCAGATCCACCACGATACCCAGCACACTATGTATTTTGCCTGAGAGTCTTGGAAAAGAACTCAACCAATTTGGCATCCCACACATCCTCAAATGTTTCAGATGCCTACTGCCTCTAGATAGTGCCACGTTGATTTCAAGTGGTACCTACCAGCAGCTCGGAATAGATAGTTGCACTGAATCTGTACTTTGCAGCCCTGTCTGATGCATCAACAAAACTGAGCCATTTAAAAAAAAAGAAAAAAGAAAAGAAAAAAGAAAGAAAAGAAAAGAAAAAAAAGAAATAGCAACTCATAGATTATGTTTTCTGATGCACTGGATAAAATTTTTACCTCAACGTGCAAAGGCTGATCAGCCTTTACTTTCTAAAGGACTTACTTTCCAAGGAGGGTTTCTATGGGATATTTTGCTAGCTGTGGTATTCACCGCATCTAGTCTTATAAGAGGAGTATTTCCTTTTTCCTGTGTTCATTGAGTGGGGTGTATGCATAAGTGGGAGAGAAAAACCAAACGACCTGTTTTATTTCCACGCAACTTTTTAACTGGGTGGGTCCATAGACTTTTTCCTGGAGATTTCTGACTTCACCCCTGTAAATGCCTTTAAGGAGCATTAATTTTTGAAAGTTTTACAGAATTTTATTACTTCCACTGCTTTATCTTACTGATCTCTTCGGGCCTGTGCTGTGGAGTACAGGCTGCCCGACAATTGCACTATATTTGGCTGCAGATTCGAACAGGCAGTTCTCTTACTTGGCTGGCTTTGGTGACTGTGACATGAGCAGGTGTGATGGGTGTCGCAGGGACACCTGACACTGCCATGGTAAAAAGTAAAAGCTCTCCTCCCTATTTGGAAAAAAAAAATTAGCTTTTAGTATTTTTCCAAGTTTTTGAAAATGCCCATTTTATGCTGCTATGTGGTTGGTTAGCTCTAAATGATTTTTAGACTTCTCTCATAGAAAGTTAACTTTGGCAATAAGTGTTTTTAAGACCCCCCTCCCCTTTCTCCCCAACGAGGTAGTTTTCTAGATGAAATTTTAGTATAATTTTTATCAACTATTTCTTAATATATCATAACCTGAGTATTCTGAAACACATATATTTCCATGCCCTTTAAAATGACTATTTGGGTTTTTTTTTTTTTTTAACCTATTTTATAGTCATAGTCTGTGTCCTGTCACTTTTTTTTTTTTTTTTTTTTTTTCTTTTAAAATAAGCTGGAATCAGGATGCTTCCTGATTGGCCAGGCTTTGCCAATGTATAAGACACATTGAGTGATGCTGCACTTAAAAAAAGTACCAGCATGTAAAACCCTCGTTTTCCCTGGGAATCAAGGCTGTACACACAGCTGCTTACAGTACAGTTCTGTTTGCTCTTCTTTCAGCCTGAAATGTGCTTGGGGGCTTTGCCGTCCTCTTTTTCTCCTAAAACTATGTAGAAAAAGTTGATTTTCTTTTTTCCCCCCTTTTTCTGTAGATTCTGGATTCCCTCATAGGAAGACAGGACTCCTTTTCTTGTCCAACAAAGGGAGTTGATGTAAAGCAAGCATCAGTTAGAACATAGGGGAGATGTATTCTGTAGTTAGTGTAGATAATAACTTTGTAAAGGACAACGTTACATAGTCTAGGTAGTTCTAACCATGGTTTGCCAGCCCACATTTTACTCTGTCCCAGAAGGGCAAGGAGTGAAAGGTAAGAGGCTCTCTGGAGAGCCTCATTCCTCAAGGCTAAGGAAGGGGCCAGGGAAGAGACAGACACAATATACTAAAACAATTCTGTCGTCTCTAGAAACTGTTGGTGAGAAACACTGGATCAGATGGTGAAGGGTGTTTGCTTGAACTCATTGGTTGGTCCAAGGTCCAAATCTGTTAAACTAGCCTTCTCAAAATGCCAGCAATATGAAGCACTGTTCTCCTTCAGTCTTTTATACAAGCTTGTAAATACATTAATGTTTACATTTCCATGTGCTGTTGCTCAGCAGTGCCACCAGTGTTGGCTGAGCTGGTCTCCCAGAGAGTTTTATAATGTCCACCAAGTCCTACAGCCCATGAGGATGAGTGCAGACATCCTTAGTCCCTGCGGACAGTGGGGGAAAGCAAGTCCTGTGGCTGAAGCACAATGTAGGCAGGCGTGAAGAGACGGCAGATGCTCACTCAAGATTTTCCTTTTTTTTTTTTTTTTTTTTTTTTTTCCAAATACCTCACTTGGATAATACAAATCAGGACATGTTGATGAGTGGCTGACTGCCACTTTTATTCACACTTGTTCAGGGAGAGCACAGAAAATACGCTTCAGCATGGCCAGTGTGGACCCAAGAGGACCCAAGAGGAGGAAAAAAAGGGATCTTTTTAGGAGGAGGACTCGCCTGGAACCTGTGATGTGAACTCTTGGTGGCTGGCTGGCTGGCTGGCCAGCAGGCACCATACCCGCACTTGAGTGCCTCGGGCTGGCTGGTTAACAACGCACAGAAGAAACTCATGCCATCTTCCTGCATGATGGAACAGGGAGCAAGCTGGGTGCCCAGAAGCCCTGATCCACTTGTCTGCAGTTGGGCTCTTTACTTGACCTTGAACAGAATGTCTGAAACACCTCAGTCTGTCCTAGTACGCTGGGGCCAATCTGCGTGGTGGTGGAAGAAAAGCCAGGAGGCCACCTTTTGTAGGAAAACAGTACCATTAAGGGTGTGATGCTGTTGTTTTAGACAAATGGAAAGAAATATGGAAGAATTAGGATTGTTGGGGGAAAACTTGCTGAGGGATGAGTAGTTAAAAGGTGATCCCTGCAGAATCAGACCTGCAGTAATACTATCACCAGCAAATCTGAATGCATAGTTTAGACTTAATTAGGGTTGACAATTCAAATAGTTCCCCCCCTGGAAACGGACTGAATTGTTATGCATGTGTCAATCAATGGGAGGTGTGCATTCTCCAGAAGTAGTGTTGGGCTGTTTGGTTTTCTTAGAGCAGTCTGTTTAGGCACTGTCCCGTAGTGTGGAAGACTGCAGTGCAGCAGCGCTGAAGAACAACAGTTCGGGGCCAGGGGGCACGGGACACTAAGTGGGGGAGACCCGAATGTTGAACCAATTACATTCTGTTGTTGTCGAATTGCGAGCTGTTTATAAAGGGAACCAGCTGGCTTGGTGCAGCCAGCGTTCTGGGCAGGCGAACCGCTTTCCTTCTTACTGGAAATTCTACATGCTGCTTCCAAAGGTGATGATTTACAAGCAGGCATGTCCTATATGGTCTGTAGTTTAGAATCTGGTGCCCAACCCATATCCTATAGCAGAGCTTACCCACTTGGCTCAGCTGCCTACTCCTTCCCATGGGAAAAGGTAATCCACTGTTTTAACAAGGTTAACCCTCTCTACCTTAGTGGCCCTCTGTGGATATACTATAAGATTCTCTTGCTCATTAGCAAGGTGGCAGCTCAGCTTTCATTTTAAGAAAGCGGAGGTTAAGGGCATTGTATTAATATTGCTTTAACTCCAAGAATTTTTTATTGTAAAATTAAAGGAAAGATCTTTATTGGCCAACTATTTTCTTTTCCTTGCTATTGACATATTCATATTCTTTCTATGTCTACTGGCTGAAAATGTTTGTGTTTGTTCATCTGACTAATGGTATGGTTTTTGTTTCTCTATGGTTAGAGTTGTAATGTTTTAAAATGTATTTTATTAATTTGGACTGGATGTCTGTCTCTAGCAATACCAGGTACTTTCTAAGCTATTAAGGAAGGGTTTGTATCCCTGTGTGAGATAAGGTGATGGTTGTTTGTTTAAAAAAAAATTTTTTTTTTTTTGGTCTGCAGGGATATTTTGTGTTCACGTGTCCAAAAATGGGTGGGTGGGTCGGGGAGATAAATTGGCATTCTTGTGCTAAAAGTTGTTTTTCTCGCCAGTTGTGTAATAAATATGGAAGATATCGTAATGGCATCATACGTGGCTATCAAGAGAGGTGAAACAACTGTGTGTTTGACTTCTGGGTTGCCCTATATTTAGGAATTGCCATTAGGGAGTTTCTGGAGGATTTTCAGTACCACTTCACATACGGAAACTTCAACAAGATTCATGACGGTTCTGGATACTGCTCTCAATGGGAAGTTCTGGTTAAGTGATGTCTTAAGGAAACTGGTGAGGTGTGGTGGCTCACTCCAGTAATCCCAGAAGCTGGGAGGCTGAGGCAGGAATATTATTTCAGTCCTGAGTCCATCCTGGGCTTTCGAGTGGCCCTGTGTATCA
Organism: Peromyscus attwateri; assembly: GCA_902168425.1. Taxonomy (NCBI): domain Eukaryota; kingdom Metazoa; phylum Chordata; class Mammalia; order Rodentia; family Cricetidae; genus Peromyscus; species Peromyscus attwateri. The sequence continues at coordinate 19,545 of CABHPP010148846.1, read as the reverse complement.
GCTACTTTTCTCTTGATTGGATAAAACATGACCAAAAACAGCCTATGGGAGAGTTATTTTTCCCTTTGCTTATGGTTCTAGAGGGAGAGTCCACAATGGTATAGAAAGCCTGGCAGCAGGCAGCCTCAGCAAGAAGCTGAGAAATCATATCTCCAACCATAAGCATAAACCAGAAAGTGATACAGAAATGAGGCAAGGCTGTAAACTCAAAGCCTGCTCCTAGTGATGGACTTCCTCCAGCAAGGCTGCACAGTTGCGTAGCCTCCCTAAACAGTGCCACCAACTGAGAGCCAAGCATCCAAATACCTGAACCTGTGGGGGACATTTCTCAGTCAAACCACTACACAGTGCTTGTCTCAAAGACAAAAACGAAAGTCCCAAGAAGACAGTGTGGCCAGATGCTTTTTTTCGTTTTTTGTTTTTTTTCCCCGAGACAGAGTTTCTCTGTGTAGTGTTGTGCCTTTCCTGGAACTCAATCTGTAGTCCAGGCCATCAAAGAGATCCGCCTGCCTCTGCCTCCCGAGTGCTGGGATTAAAGGCGTGTGCCACCACTGCCAGGCCAGATGTTTATAGTTATGACTAAGTTCTCTAGAGAAGCTCCCCAAATTCACACAAAATGGAGTTTCTAGTCTCTGGTTTGGGGACAAGGTCTTCCTGTGTAGGCCAGGCTGGTCTTGACCTCTTACTCCTGCTTCAGGCATCAGAACTCCAAGATTGCTGACATGAGCTACCATGCCCAGTTCATGACCTCTAAAACTTAACAATAAAACCCTTTTGCCAAGTTATAACGATAATGCAGAGATTTGCCCAATCTGAACTTTATTCTTGGGGAATCTAGTTCATCAGGAGAGAAAGTCCTACACACAACCAACTCCCAAGAAGGTGGCTTTTGGTTTTCCATCTGCAGTTTCTCCTCATGTGCCATTTATTAGACATGCCTCACAAATGAGGTGTGTGCAGTCTCCACCTAGATACTCAGAACACGGAAGAGTTAACAGTTTCCTCAAACAGTTCATTCTAGAAGCTGAAGAGAGGGCTCAGTGAGTAAAGTGCCTGCCATACAAGCTTGAGGACCAGAGTTCAGATCCCCAGAACCCACATGAGAGCCAGATGGACATGGATGTTTGCTTGTAATCCAGCAATTAGATTACTGGTGGAGACAAAGTCCCAGGAGCAAGCTGGTTAACTAGACTAGCCACATTGGTGGCCATTTTGAGACCCTGCTTCAATGAATAATGTGGAGAGTGATGGATACTCCCAATGTTAGCCTCAGGCCTCTACATGGACATATGAGTGTGCATACTTACACACGTGCACCCATACATATGTGAACATGCATACACACATCTCAGACACATGCACAATTGATTAAAAGTTCATTCTAACAAGGAATACAGTAGAGGAAGAGGCTGCACAGTTAACATATGAATGTCTGCTCCCCAGGCACTGAACAAGGACATCTTTAATCTTAGCAGCAGCTCTTTGAGGTTGATAGTGGGATCTTCATTTTCAAGAAAAAAAGCTACTGGGTTAGGGGCATAGTTCATTTGTGCTATGTGTGCATATGGCCATGGGTTCAATCCCTAGCAACGCAAAAATAAAAACCAGCCAATCAGCTTCCGGGAGGCTGAATAACACCATCAGAGTGGCAAAGCTCCAGTTTGGACCCATGCTTTAACTTCATTTCACCTACTGTTGAGCATTAAGTGACAGATGCTATGAACAGAAAGAGTTTGCCATGGGAGTCAAGAAAAGTCTTCACAGTATTAGCAACTGTGGGATAGATCACAAAACACAAGCAAGCTGAAGAGGGAGACAAGGAGACTCTAGGCAACTACTTCCTCAGAGCAGATTAGAGTAGCTATAATTGTCTGAATATGGTTTTTTACTCCTCTTTCAGGAGACAGAATCCCTCTTTTATATGGGAGTCAGGAGAGTGGCCTTCCTTACATACCATCTATATATCATACTAAAGTCTTTCCCTGAATTACAAGGGCCAGAGGGAACAGGAGTTACCACAGCCAGGAATGACTCATTTCCCTCCTGTTGCGGCCAGTAAATAGGGGGGAGAGAGAGACTGGTCAGCACCTTTGTAGGGCATGTGCCTCTTCTGTGTCTTTTCCTCTCTATTGGCTCTGATTTCCCCTGTGCTAATGATGCTAATGTCTCCAGAAGCTAGCGGCAAGTTCTTACAGAGAAGGGGGATAAGGGGGTATTTTAAAAAAGAAAACAGAAAGCAACTATAAGTTTACCAAGCAAAAGCAGAAGTGACTAGAACTATTTAACAAACATTTCCAGGGGTTCTGTTACAGGCTAAGAATTACAAAGGCACAGAGTAAGCTCTGGCCATTGAGTTTGTTTAGTAAGCTTGGGGTGAGGCATCAGGTAAACAGCTTTAATAAGATTTCTGAGAGAGAACCTTCAACGAAGCCTTTTTCACTTATTGGGAGTGCCTGTCAGGCAAAGGACAACTTGCAGAAACGGGTTCTCTCCTTCCACCAGTATGACTCCTGGGAAGCAAACTCAAGTCATCAGCCTTGGCAGCAAGCACCTTCACCCACTGTGCCATCTCTCTGGCCCAAGGAATGCTTCTTAGAAGAACCGATGAGTCAGCTGTCATAAAGAATAGCTTTTATGAGGCAGAAGGATTGCTGTGAGTTTTAAGCATAACCTGGTCTATATAACAAGTTCTAGTCCAGCCTGAGCTATCACAGCAAGACCCTTCATATAAACACAGTGATGGAGAACTGCTTAGCATTGATGCTTTGCCTGCATGTATGTCTGTGTGAAGGTATCAGATCTTAGAGTTATAGGCCATGTGGGCACTGGGAATTGAACCCGGAACTTCTGGAAGAGCAGTCAGTGCTCTTAACCTCTGAGCCATCCCTCCAGGCCCCATGTTAAAAAATTTTAATTTTTTTTTAAATGGCTAAAATCCTGTCTTGTTGATAGCATGATGGAAAAGATGGTTGATACATTAAACAAGCCAGGCACAGAAAGGCAAGCACTGCATAATCTCATCTCTGTGCAGAAATGTAAAATAGTCTCTTACAAGTAGAGGGGGGTGGGCTGGAGAGATGGCTCAGTGGTTAGAAGTGCCTGACTGCTCTTCCAGAGGTCCTGAGTTCCATTCCCAGCAACCACATGGTGGCTCACAACCATCTGTAGTGGGATCAGAGTCCTGGTGTGCATGAAGACTGAGCACTCATATACATGAATAAATATTTTTTTTTTAAAGAAAAAGTAGAGTGGAATGGTGGTTGTTAGGAGCAAGTTAGGTGACTATCACAGGATACAGTTTCAGGTGGATGGAATTAGCATAGGAGCTCTGTTGAAGAGCATGGTGAGTGTTGGTCTATTTCTTCTTGAAAATCACTAAGAAAGCCAACCTTTAAGCATTCTTACCACAAAAATGCCGGAAGCCAGAAAAGGGCTCCAAAATCCCTTGGAGTTGGAGTTACAGAAGGGTTGTGAGATGCTTACTGTGGGTGCTGGGAATGAACCCCAGATCCTCTGCAAGAGCTTTATGTACTCCTAACAGCTGAGCCACCTCTCCAGCCCTACTTCTCCCACCACCAGTTTTTAATGCAATGCAAACGGTTGAACTCCGGCCTCCCTCGTGCTGGGCAAGCACCGCACCACCTAGCTCTAAGCTCAACCCAGTATTCTTCCATTTTAAAGGCTGGAGGGGGAGGAAGTGGAAGTGATAAAGCTGAATAAGGGTCAGGCACCAATTCTTTACAGGACAGGGCTTGAATGGCATTTTAAAGAGTTTAGAGACTGCCTTACAGGCACAGATTCTGCTTTGTGCCTAGTTTTGCTGGCAAGAATCTTGTGGCAGCTGGAAGCTGAAATTCTGCTAAGAGAAGCTCAAAGTTTGTGTAATTTTTGCGAGCAAACATGGATGAGGCTTGAACTTGAGCAGTGAGGTGCGGTCCAAAGGAATAGAGATAAGAAAGAAAATAGGAAAGACCTTGGTGGCTGAGTGGATATGGGAAGTGAGGGGAGGGAGGTAGGCTCACTAGGGATCCCAGTCTAGGTAGGTGGGTAAACAATAGTGCCACTAAGAGGAAGAACATAGGGAAACAGCAGGTTTATGGGAAGGAGGAAGGTAGTAAATTCAGTTTCGGGGAAGTTGGATTGGAGGGCATTGTGTTTGGACAGGAGAAAGAAATGGACACATCAGTATGTCAGTGGTGATTAAAACCATTCAAATGTGATAACAGGGGTCATGCAGATGGGAAGAGCATGGAGTCCTGAGGAACACAGCTGTTTAAAGGCAAAGGAAGGGTAAGGGAGAGACCCAGAGATAGAACCAGTTGTTCTAGAAACTGAAGGAAAAGAAGACTCCTTGTCAGCTACCGTTCTGCACACCTAAAACCCCAGGACTCGGGAGGCACCGTCAGGAAGATGACAAGTTTAAGGCCAGCCTGGTCTAGGTAGTTTCAGCCCAAGAACCCGAACAGTAGAAGGAGAGAACAAATTTCTTGCAACTTGCAAATTGTCCTCTGACCTCCACACACACACACACAGTTGTAAAAATTTTTTAAGTTAGAAAATGCTGTAAATAGAGTCTCTTCTGTTTCTTTCTCAGTTTTTCTGCTTATATGTTGGATCTTGCCCCCCACTTCCTTCACAGACTCCCTCTACCACACACTTTATTTCTGTCCAGTGTTTTCAATTGTTCCTTCTCTCTTCACCTCTTCTCCAGTGTTCATGTGTGCTCAAACCTCTCCCATTCTGCAGATGAGAACTACTTTCAACCTCATCCAATACCAGAATTCATTATTTCCCTTTTTGTCTGATCCTCTAGCTAGACCTGATCTAGAGACTCATCCAATCTCTTCAGTCATGGTCTGCTCCCTCCAGCCACGGCTATTGCTTTCATCACAATTAATCCTAACTTCCCTGCTGCAAATCAATGGACATTTTCCAGATTTTGTGTTTTTTTTTTTCTTTCTTTCTTTCTTTTTTTCTCTTTTTCTTCTTTTTCTTTTCTTTTTTTCCTTTTTTGGTTTTTCGAGACAGGGTTTCTCTGTGTAGCTTTGGAGCCTGTTCTGGAACTCATTCTGTAACCCAGGCTGACCTCGAACTCACAGAGATCTGCCTGCCTCCGCCTCCCGAGTACTGGGATTAAAGGCGTGCGCCACCACTGTCCAGCTTGTGTTTATTTTTCATGGTACTGGGGTTTGAACCCATGGCTGGCTTTCCACATGCTAGGCAAGTGCTCTATGACTGAACCACACTCTCACTCCTGGGTCATAAGAAAATTATTACACTTATATGTGTGTACACATACATAGAAACTTGGACATACACATGTCATAGTGCACATGCAGTTTAAGGCCAGCCTAAGCTGTAAACAAAATTGCTGTGGGATGGTCTGTATGTCAAATTGCTCTGATTGGTCAATAAATAAAACACTGATTGGTCAGTGGCCAGGCAGGAAGTATAGGCGGGACTAACAGAAAGGAGAATTGAGAGAATTCTGGGAAGTGGAAGGCTGAGGAGGGAGACACTGCCAGCCTCCGCCATGACAAGCAGCATGTGAAGAGGCTGGTAAACCACGAGCCATGTGGCAAGGTATAGATTTATAGAAATGGATTAATTTAAGATGTAAGAACTAGATAGCTAGAAGCCTGAGCCATTAGGCCAAACAGTTTGAATAATATAAGAGTCTGTGTGTTTATTTTATAAGTGGGCTGTCGGACTGCCGGGGCTCGGTGGGACCCGGAGAGAAAATTCTCCAGCTACACAAAATAGCCACTATCTTTTAAAAAATGATGAATGAATGAATGAATTTGTATGTGTGTGTGCCTGCCTGAGTTTATGTATGCCATGTGTATGCAGGTGCCTGTTGGAAATCAAAAGATGGCATCAGATCCTCCTTGGTTCTAGAGTTACAGGTGGTTATGATCCACCCTGTGGGTGCTTAAAACTGAGCCTGGGTTCTCTGTAAGGGCAGTAAGCATTCTTAACTGCTGAGCCATCTCTCCAGCCCCCAGTAGTCAAGCTATCTTGACTTGGTAGCACTCAGAATTTTGCTTGTTTTGAAATATATATAAATGAAGCCCATTGGTTTCGGCTCATTCCCTCAATGTTATATTTATGAGACTTGGCTATGTTGTTCCACGTAATGAAATGTGCTCCTTTTTATTACAGTATACTACACCATATATGAAACTGTGCTAAAAAGATTTTAGTGACATTTCTGTTTTATAGTTATTGTGAATAATGCTGCTGTGCTGATTAGCTATAAGCTAGAGTCATCTGGGAAGAGAGAACTTCAATTGAGAATTTGCCTCCATCAGATTGACCTGTGGCTATGCTTGTGGGCTGTTTTCTTGATTAATGATTGATGGGGGAGTGCCCAGCCCACTGTGGGCAGCCAGCTACCTCTGGGCAGGTGGTCCTGGGTTGTTTAAGAAAGCAAACTGAGCAAGCTGTGTGAGCAAGTCATTAAGCAGTGCTCCTCCAAGGTCTCTGCTTCAGTTCCTGACTGCAGGTGCCTGCCCTGCACTCCTGACTTCTTGGTTTTTGCCCTCTCTCACGGTGGATTGTTGGTGCCTTTCCAAGTTGTTCTTTCCAAGTTGTTCCAAGATCTTTATCACAGCAATGGAAAGCAAACTAAGGTGGAAATTGGTATCAGGATCAGGGAATATTACTGTGACAGACTGTGGTTGGTTTTTTTTTTTTTTTTTTTTTTTTTTTGAGGAGGCTTTTGGAAGGCCTTTGACACTTTAGGCTGGGAATGCGGTTGAGTGCTCAGAGCTCAACAGCTGCTCTGTGGGAGCCTGGAAGAGAAGAATGCCAAAAGAAACACAATGCCAGAGGCCTGGTTGTGACGTTTGAGGGGGAAGCACGTACTCCCTCAAGTTGCTTATATGTTATTTTATATTAAAAATCCCTGGTTTCTAATCAGCTGGGGATGCAGAATCAGCTGTGATTAACAAGGGCTCAGCTCCACTGAAATGACACCTTTGTGTTATCAGGACAATTGATATTGTTTAGCTGAGACTGAGAATCAGCTGTGATTAAGAAGAGACCAACATCCTTGTGGGTCCTGGGGATCAAAATTTGGGTCCTCATGCTTATTCAGCAAACACTGAGCCGTTTTCCTAGCCCCCCCCTTTTTAAATTATTAAATTTAAACTAATTAAAACAGATTGTACATTTCAAATACAAGTATACCAGACTGTTGAATGGCAATTAAACCTGAAGAGAATTCCCTGTTAGGAACACTGACTTTCACGCAGCTGAGGTTAGGGAGGAGGGATGGGGCTAGATGGTGCATGCTTCAACAGAGCACCCCAACTCTTTTTCAGGCACCGTGTTCATTGGAGGTGGTGGCTGTTGTCCCTGTTTCCCCCTAAAACAAACAAACAAAAAAAAAACCCAGTAAGCACGCTTCATGATGTGCTTTGGCATTGCCGGTGGGAGTTTTCTTCTGGGTATACAAAGTGGGAGTTTTCTTCTGGGTATACAAAGTGGGAGTTTTCTTCTGGGTATACAAAGTGAACAATGTGTCGTCTTCATTGGAAACATTTGAGAAAGATTATTTTGTTTGTTGATCGTTTCTTCTCCATTTTTTCCCCTCTTCTCTCCTGAAGTGACTCTTCTATTGGTCAGATGGAGTCTAGTGGATGCCTCTCTACAAAGCTTTTGTTTACTGTTTTCTATTAAAATTTTTTTCTCATTGTTAGAGTCTTTTGTTTAAAAAATGTAGTATTTTCTTTTCTTTTTTTGTTTTGTTTTGTTTTGTTTTGTTTTGGTTTTTTTCGAGACAGGGTTTCTCTGTGTAGCTTTGCGCCTTTCCTGGAACTCACTTGGTAGCCCAGGCTGGCCTCGAACTCACAGAGATCCGCCTGCCTCTGCCTCCCA
>CABHPP010148846.1:0-11564 GCA_902168425.1 Peromyscus attwateri | reverse complement strand
CCACCACCGCCCGGCAAAATGTAGTATTTTCATCAACTATTTAAAGATGGGAATGATTTTCCCCCTTATTTAAAGATGAGAAAATTAAGGAATTAATAATTAATATTAAAAATATTTTTCTCATGTATATTATAAAGCAAAATAATGTAATAACCGGCATAGCCACGATTCTGCTTACTCAGTGGGCAAAAAAGAAAGAGAACATTACTTTTTTGTTTGTTTGTTTGTTTTTTCGAGACAGGGTTTCTCTGTGTAGCTTTGGAGCCTGTCCTGGAACTCGCTTTGTAGACCAGGCTGGTCTCGAACTCACAAAGATCCACCTGCCTCTGCCTCCCAAGTGCTGGGATTAAAGGTGTGTGCCACCACCACCTGGCAAGAACATTACCTTTTTTTGTTGTTCTGTTTTATGCCTTTACCTTTTAAAGTGTTGTGTGTGTTCATCCTTCATCTGGTTCCATTCTTTTCTCTTCCCATTGTAACTATAATCTGGGATTTGGGTTTGCCATTTCCTCGATTTTCATTATCTTTTATTTGTTTTTTGTTTTTCTTGATTTGTTTGTGTCTGGATGCCCTGGAGCTGGAGTTACAGGCAGCTGTGAGCTGCCTGATTTGGGGGGGGGGGGGCCCCCCGCTGAGATCTTGCGCAGGCGCAGTGGAGCACTGAGCCATGCCTTGGGTTCCCGAGCTTTTCTTCTTAGATTTATAGATTTTATTTTATGTGTGTGAATGTTCTACCTGTACACATACCTGTATGTATGTATGTGTGCATGTATGTGTGTGTGTGTGTGTGGTGCCTGCAGAGGTCGGAAGAGGGCATCAGGCCCCTAAAACTGGAGTTACAGATAATTGTGACTCACCATGAGGGTACTAGGAACTAAACCTGGGTCTGCTACGTGATCAACAAGTGCTCTTAACAGCTGAACTGACTTAGCCAGGCAGTGGTGGTGCATACCTTTAATCTCAGCACTCAGGAGGCAGAGGCAGAGGCAGACGGGTCTCTATGAGTTCAAGGCTAGCCTGATCTAAAAGGTGAGTTCTAGGACAGACAAGGCTAAACAAACAACAACAACAACAACAAAAAAAAAAACAGCTGAGCCAACTCTCCAGCTTCCCCCTTTGCTTCTCTGTCGCATCGCATGTATGCATGCATTTGTATCCTTAAACCATAAGGAATTTATTGAGCTGGAGAAATAGCCCAGGAGTTAAGAGCACTGACTTCTGCAGAGGATCTGGGTTTGATTCCCAGTAGCTGCGTTTTGGCTCACAACTATCCTTTAACTCCCCTTCTAGGGGATCCGATACCCTCTTCAAGCTCTGCATATAGGCAAAACATATTTCATACATATAAATACATATAAATTTCATACATATAAATAAAAATATTTTTAAAAATGTAGCCAGGCATGGTGTTGCACACCTTTAATCCTAGCGCTTGGGAGGCAGACAAGCAGATCTCTGTGAGATTGAGGCCAGTCTGCTCTACATAGTGAGTTGGTGTGTAGAGAGATCCTGTCTCCGATTTCTGTCTTTGCGGAGAGATCCTGTCTCAATACACAAAAACAAAACCAATAGGTAGGTTGCTTTTGGATATGTTTGAGTTTTGCATAATTAGTGATAAGCTTTTTAATTTGAATTTTTAAAACATCTAGTACAGAGAAACATTATCTGTGGGAGCCCACGGAGGTTTCCTAGTGAGAACTTAGGGTCAGAGAATCTGAGCTTGCTTTACCCAGCAGAGCTGCATAAGGGGATGATTTGAGCACGGACGTGTTTACCAAGTGTTTGGAAGGGTCTACACTTGGCTGTATAGTGTGCTTTATCTAGCAAGAGGGAGGTCTTTTGCCTTTCCCATTGGCATTTTTTTTTAAAGATTTATTTATTACATATAGTGTTCTGCCTGCATGTATCCCTGCAGGCCAGATGAGGGCACCAGATGTCATTACAGATGATTGTGAGCCACCATGTGGTTGCTGGGAATTGAACTCAGGACCTCTGGAAGAGCAGCCAGTGCTCTTAACCCCTGAGCCATCTCTCCAGCCCTCCCCTTGGCATTTTATAAAAAGCTTTTTGGAATAAACTTCAAGGCTGTTGGGTATTGGTCCAGGCCCTCCTGAAGCTATCCTGTGTTTCTGTCTTTCTTCTCATCTAGGCTCTCTCTTTCTATCTAATATTTTCTTATCCCTCTCTCCTCCTCCTAAGAACCCTTCAAAAGGTGGGAGATGGACTCCCACAATTAACAGTATTCAGGGTTTTGTTTTAGTTTTTTTTTTTCCCCTCTTTTTCATGTTTGGTTTCTCAAGACAGGGTTTTTCTATGTAGTGCTGGCTGTCCTGGAACTCACTCTGTAGACCAGGCTGTCCTCAAACTCAGATCCACCTGCCTCTGCCTCTGGGTGCTGGGATTAAAGGCGTGTGTCACCACTGTCTGACTTGTTTTAGTGATACACACACACACACGTGTGTGTGTGTGTGTGTGTATTTATGTATATGTATATATGTATTATGTTTATGTATATGTATATATGTATGTATGTATTATGTATATTATATATATAAGTATGTATACGTATATATTATGCTCTCTCTATAATACCTATCTCTGAACCATCTGCCCAGCCTCTCAGTAGTCTTTTTGAATGGTTGCTATCTCTTTTTACTTAGGAATTCTTCCACACCTCAAATGCCTTCATGTTTGTCTTCACACAGTTTTCAAGACTTTTTTTTTTTTTTTTTTTTACGGGAATTGGTTTCTGTGTGTGAAATGAGGTAGAACTCTAATTTAATTATTTCTGTATCAATAAACAGTTGCTTGGCTCTGTTATTGGCTAGTCTGTCCCTTGCCTGGCATCCATGTTGCCACTTCAGCCATACCAGTACTGTTTTTACTTATAAGGTCTGTTTCTCAACTTTGACCTGTAGTCTCCCTTACCCCTGTCTTACCTTTCACGGTGTTGGTTAACCTTCTGTCATCCAGAGCATGAAAATATTAAATTGAAGTTCTCAAGCTGGGCCTGGTGGCAAAGACCTGTAACCCCAGATCCTGGGGAGGCTGACATAGAAAAATTACAAGTTAACAGAGTAAGGAGTAGGCCAACCCGGGCAGTTTATTGGAACTCTACATCAGAAAGAAAAAATAATAAATAAAGGCAGAGTTGGCAATGTAGCTCAGTGGTAGATCACTTACCCAACATGCCTGAGTCCCTGGGTTCTATCCCCAATGCTGCAAAACCCAGCCAACCAAGCACGCAAACTAGAAACACAATTCATAGGTTTTAAATTGCACACCATTTGGCTAGGCAGTGGTGGCACACGCCTTTAATCCCAGCACTCAGGAGGCAGGCGGATCTCTGTGATTTCAAGACCAGCCTGGTCTCTAGAGCGAGTTCCAGGACAGCCAAGGCTACTCAGAGAAACCCTGTCTCAAAAAACAAAAACAAAAGAAAACAAAAAAGGAAGGAAGGAAAGATGGAAGAAAGGAAAAAATAAAGAGGAAGAGAGAGAGAGAAAGAAAGATTGCACACCATTCACATGGAAATTGCTCTGTTCGGCATGGGACATGGACGTCTCCTTTGTCTAGCCCTGTCTACCCATGTATATATACTGTGTATGTTACCTACTAGTTAATCACCTGGTGACCTTCTGTTATTAAATTGACTATTGTAGTGTTGGAATGCTTGTATTTATTTTACTTAGCAATGGCCAGTGTACTAAGTAGTGATGCTGGCAGTTCAGATCTACCACAGGGAGCCATAAAGTGCTTCTTTATATGAAAAGGTAAAGGTAATGGACAGATAAGACAGATGATGGTAGTGCACGCCTTTAATCCCAGCACTCGGGAGGCAGAGGCAGGTGGATCTCTGTGAGTTCGAGGCTAGCCTGGGCTACAGAGTGAGTTCCAGGAAAGGCTCCAAAACTACACAGAGAAACCCTGTCTCGAAAAAACAACAACGACAACAACAAAAAAAAAAATAAAACAAAAAAACATGGATAGATGAGAGAGAACACATTTGCATTACTTGTTACATCAGACTGTTAAAACTGTTTTACGTTATTAGCTATTGTTGTTTGTTTCTTACCACGACTATACATTTTTCCAAGGTATATATGTATTGAGGAAAGTATATGTACGGAGTTCAATTCTATGAGCAGTTTCAGGCTTCCATGAACAGAGTGTATGAACAAGAGATAACTGATGTATTTTATTGTACTAGCCATCTTATGTAACTTTAGGCTACTACCCACTGTCTTAATACCATAGTTATATAATAAGATTTGATGCCTACTAGACCAATTTCTCTGCCTTATTCTTTTTATGTATCTACTATTTTGAGTTCATCTAAATGCACTATCTTGGGGTTGGTTTGTTTTCTGACAGAGTCTCATCATCTGCAACCCAAAGTGGTTCATACTGTCCTTGAACTCATAACTACGCTGCTAAGTCTCCCCAGTTGCTGGGATCACAGCCAGGAGCCACCATAGCTTTTTAAAAAAAGATTTAATTTTACTTTTATTTGTGTGTGTGCCCGTGGAAGTCAGAAGAGAGCAATGACTCCCATGGAGATGGATTTATAGGCAGTTGTGAACTGACTGACATGGGTGCTGGGAACCGAACTTGAGGACCCTGGAAGAGCAGCCAGTGTTCTTAGCCGCTGAGCCATCTACCTCTTCAGTGCCATTTATACACCTTTTAAAATAAGACTGTCAGCCAGGTGCAGGAGCAGATGCCTGGAGTCACAACTGCTCCATCTCAAAAGAAATAAAAAATAAAAAGGCTTGTCACATTATGTGTACATAAATACAATGGGGCTTAAAAATGACTTCAGTGACAAATTCCAGAATACAGTAATGAGATGTCCTACCTAGGAGAAGAGTCTGTCTCAACATTTATTTGGTACCTTAATGTTTCTCAATAAAATTTTCATAATTATTTCTTATAGAGTTATTACAGACCTTTTGTCAAATTTATCTCTCCTGCTGTTTAAAAACATCTTATTAGCATATATTAATCTGTAGAATAATGCATCTCAGAATGAGATTTTCATGTATTTATTTTATGTGTATGAGTGTTTTGTCTGCATGTATGTCTGTGTACCACGTGTGCTTGGTATCCTCAGCAATCAGAAGAGGGAGGGTGTTGGATCTCCTGGAACTGGAGCTAAGGGTGGTTGCAATCTGCCAGGTGGGTTCTGTGAATGGAACCTAGGACCTCTGTAAGAACAGTAAGTGCTTTTTTTTTTTTTTCCTTTTCGAGACAGGGTTTCTCTGTGTAGTTTTGGAGCCTGTCCTGGAACTCACTCTGTAGACCAGGCTGCCCTCGAACTCACAGAGATCCTCCTGGCTCTGCCTCCCGAGTGCTGGGATTAAAGGCATGTGCCACCATCGCCCGGCACAATAAGTGTTCCTAACCACGAACTCATCTCTCCAGGCCCCATATTGAGATGGTCATACATGCATGTTATGTACTTTTGTCATGTTCCCCCCATGTCCCTTTTTATCTGTCTCATGCTGCTTGGTTTTTGTCAACCTGACACATAGCTGGGAAGAGGGGATTTTAATTGAGAAAATGCCTCTGTAAGACTGGCTTGTAAGCAAGTCGGTAAGACATTGTCTTGACTAACGATTGCTGTTGGGAGGCCCATTTCATGGGTGAGACTGTGCCATCCCTGGGCAGGTTTTGACTGGTGTAAAAAAAACAGACCATTTAGCCGGGTTTGGTGGCACATGTCTTTAATCCCAGCACTCGGGAAGCAGAGGCAGGCAGATCTCTGTGAGTTCAAGGTCAGCCTGGTCTACAGAGAGAGTTCTAAGACAACATGGAAAACAAAAGAACAAAAAAGAAAGCAAGAAAACAAGAAACTAAAAAAGCAAGGAAGGAAAGGAAGGAAGGAAAGGAAGGGAGGGAGGGAGGGAGGGAGGGAGGGAAGGAAGGAAGGAAGGAAGGAAGGAAGGAAGGAAGGAAGGAAGGAAGGAAGGAAGGAAGAGGGAACAAGTCAGAAGCAACACTCCTCCATGGTTTCTGCTTCAGTTCTGCCTCTGTGTTCCTGCCCTGACTTCCCTCTATGATGAAGTGTGACCTGGGAGTTCTAAGATAAAATAAACCCTTTCCTCCACAAGCTCATTTGGTCATGTGTTTATTACAGCAACAGAGACCTGTTTAAAGGCACTCCTGCAGGTCCTGCTCTCCCCAAACAACCCTTCTGCCTCCATGGTGCCCCCTTCAAACATGGGGAAAACAGTGAACAGTAGAGGCTCCGCCCTCTCCCAAATGCTCTGCCTCATTTCCAATCTTCCTCCCTTCTGAAGATTTTTTAAAAATTTGACACAAAGTTTTGCTAAACTGCCCAGGCTGGTCTTGAAATTGTTCTTTGGCCTTGAACTTCTGATCCTCTTGTGAAGTTTCTCAAGTACTTAGAATGATAGGATGAGTTACTGGAGCTGGTTCATGTCTTTTTTTATTTTTGGAAATAGGGTCTCATGTAGCTCACGCCGGATTTGAATCCCTGATCCTTTTGCCTCTGCTTCCCAAGTGCTGGGATTACTGGTTGAGGAATTGATGGGTGTCATGATTAGGGTTTCATGCTTGTTAGGCAAACAGGATACCAAGTGAGCTATGTATCTTCAGACCCTCAGGACATTTAAAAAAAAGTAAGTTTCTGTATATCCTTATACCTTCTTAATTGTATTGCCATTGTAAAGTATAATTGTTGTTATTGTTTGTTCATTTGTTAGCTTGGTTTTTGTTCTGAGACAGGGTCTTGTGTATCCCAGACTGGCCGCAAACTCTGTGTGTATTTGAGGATGACCTTGAACTTCTGGTCCTCCTGTCTTCACTTCCTGAGTGCTGGGATTGTAGATATGTGTCACCATACCCAGTTCATGCTGTGCTGGGGATCACACTCAGGGTTTGTGGATTCTGGGCAGAGCACCCTATCAGCTGAGCTACAGCCCCAGCCCTGTTTGTTCATTCATTCATTCATTCATTTGAGAGGGGGTCTTATTACATAGCCTCGGCTGGCCTGGAACTTAGCGAGATTACCCCTGCCTCTGCCTCCTTCATGCTGGGATTATAGGTGTGGTTAGGTTTTTTTGTTTGTTTGTTTGTTTGTTTGTTTGTTTGTTTGTTTTTGTTTTATTTTATTTTGAAACAGTCCCATTGTGCAACCAGATAAGTCTCAAACTTTTTTTTTTCTTGGTTTTCCAAGACAGTGTTTCTCTGTGTAGCCCTGGCCGTCCTGGAACTCACTCTGTAGACCAGGCTGGCCTCAAACTCAGGGATCCACTTTCCTCTGCCTTCCAAGTGCTGGGATTAAAGGTGTGTGCCACCACCACCCAGCTCTAATATTTATTATTAAGAACAAAGTGTAGGGCCAGCAAAATGACTTATGGGTAAGCTCTTGCTTCCAAGCCTGTTGACCTGAGTTTGGTCCCCAGAACCCATCCACATGGTAGAAGGAAAGAACTGACTTCCAAAGGTTGTTATTTGGCCTCCACACATACTCTGCGTGCGCGCCCACACACACACACACAATTTTAAAGAAGTTTAAAACTGGGCACAGTGGCTCACACCTGTAGTCTCAGCACTCAGGTAACTGAGACAGGAGGATTGCTTAAAGGCCACCCTGAGCTATAATGAATTCAAGAACAGCCTTGTCTCAAATCAAAACAAAAAAGGAATTGAATTTCTGTTTTATTCCTCTGCTAGCTAGATGATGAAGATTTGAGAGTTCAGTATACCAGTCACTTCAATTTTGTGCACGCTTGGACAAGTTCCACAATATAATATTAATTTTAGTTCATTTGTATTTGTTTGACTTATTATTTACAATATTAATTTAAAGTATTTGCTATAGGGCTTTGATAAATATCCTTTTAAGAAACTCCTGCTTTCCTAGTTTTTGTTTGTGACTAGGTATTGAATTTTATTAACTGATTCTTCTCTATGAGTAGATCACCTTGTCGTTTAGTCTGACTTTTATAGATTGCCTAATAATAGATCAGCCTTATATTCTTGGGATAGATCAAATTTAATAAAGTTTTATTTATTTAAATTTTTAAAAAGTATGTTTCAAAATAGAAAGAGAGAGAGAGAGACTGGGTGTGGTGTTGCATGCCTTTAATCCCAATACTCAGGAGCCAGTGGCAGGCAGATCTAGTTCGAGGCCAGCCTGGTCTACAGAGAATTCTAAGACAGCCAGAACTACTCAGAAAAACCTTGCCTCAAAAAAAACCAAAAAAAAAAAAAAAAACCAAAAAAAACCCAAAAAACTTCTTTTTAAAATTTTCATCAGTGTCTTGCTTTATAGCCCTGACTGGCCTAGAACTTGCTATATAAAGCAGACTATCCTGAACTTGTTGTGGTCCCCCTGTCTCTGCCTGCCGAGTGCTGCTGTTATAGGCATGTACCACTTCATTCAGCTACGAGCTTCGTCTTGATCACAGGAGTAGTGATTTATATCTGTAATCCCTGATGTGGGAGGCTGAGGCAGGAAACTTGTAAGTTTGAGGCCAACCTGGGCTACCTAGTGGACCCTGATTTAAAACCAAAATCAAAATACAGTACCAGATGTGGCTCCTGTTATTTTTACAACTTGAGTGAGTGAGTGAGACTGGCCTGTAATAGTTCTTTCTTGTGCAGTACTCATGGGCTTTGGTGAGATGCCTATACTGACTTAGGAACTACGATACTGTTTTCTGACACAGTTTATACCAAAGCATGTGTCCAGTGAGCTCTCATTTTTCCAGCCCTTGGCGGAACTCACCTGCAGCACTGTGTGCGTCTGGGTGTGTATTCTTGCCTACTGACTCAGTTTCTTTTGTCATCTTGGCTAACGGTTTGAAACTCCTCTGCCTATTTTTTTTTTACTCTATTTCCATTTTCTCTATTGTATTTCTACTTTTAACTGTATTTCTTGATATTTGCCTACTACACAAATGAAAATTTTTGGTAAGACTATGGTTTTCTCAGGGCCACATGTCTGCAAGAGGTAAGTCTGAGATTTTTTTACCTATATTTGCCTTTATAAACACCTATATTTGTGTTTCAGTATGTACAAGGTGGACTTTTAAGTCAAGGAGTAGGAAAATTGTTATGACTGTTGATGAATGCTATCAAATTGCTTTCTAGAATATTATACTGATCTCAATGGCAACATTTTTTAAATTAGTGAATATATAGTTATTCCATAATCATTCTCTCTCTCTCTCTCTCTCTCTCTCTCTCTCTCTCTCGTTTTTTGAGGCAAGGTTTCTCAATGTGTATTTCTGGCTGTCCTGGAACTAGCTCTGTAGACCAGGCTGGCCTCAAACTCACAAAGATCCACCTGCCTCTGTCTCCTGAGTGCTGGGATTAAAGGCATGCGCCACCACCGCCCAGCTCCATACTGACTTTCTTTTGTATCATTGATAATCATATTGTTCTGGTAATGTAGACTTTCCTTTTCCTTGGTTGTTGGTATACTGAGGTGATATTTACTATGAATGTTTTTCCATTGAGCTTCTTTCATGTATTAATGGAGGTGAAGGACAATAATAGGAGTTAATTTTGCACTTGACCTCACCACCAATCAACAGCTTTGTAACACTCAGGTAGACTCTGGGTTGAGAGTTGGCTTGTATAGGATAGTAATACAGCTCAGTGGTAGAGAACTTGCAAGTGGGAAGCCTTATGGATTCAATCTCCAGTACCAAAAGCAGAGGAGAGGGGGCAGGACAGATAGAGAGAAGAGAGAAGAAAGAACAAGAGAAAAGGAAGTTAAGTTCTTAGTTCACATTTCCTATGGGGTTAAGATAGATAGCCAGGGTTTGGGTGGAGGTATGCTGCAGAAGCCATGGTTTTGTTCTGAGTCCTCTTATCTCCAGCCTGGGTGTCAGAACCAGGGACAGCTCCTGATGCCTTTGCAGCCCCTCCCCTGGCTTGGGCTAGGGAGAGAGTGGGGAGATTTGGATGTGGGGTTCTCTAGCCTCGTTTCTCACGGCTTTGTTTCTGTCTTTATGTTAGACACCAATAATCCTGATAGTTCCAGTCTTGTGTGCCGGGTCTGACCTTTGCTCCCTTTGCTAACACGGCTTCGTCCACCTCTCTTTTATCTCTCCTTCGCCTGGTTAATTTCCGCTCATTCTCCCATGGTCTAGGAAACTTACCCTGATTATCCTAGGCTAGATTACACGCAGCTCCTTATAGTTCTTACGACACACTCATGTGTTTCTGTCATTATACTCCAAGCTTCACTGAAATTACCATCTTTATTGGTTTTGTTTTGTTTTTGTTTTTTAATTGTAGGATTAGCTCAAATCTATCCTTGTATCTTTGTTTGTCAGGAGTACAAAGATCTGGGGAGGCCTGATACTTGGCCTTGACTGGAATACCAAGCCCAGTAGTCTTATTACTGTATTTGCATTGAGGAATTTGGTCTCTCTCCTTTCCTCATTTATTTTTTTTTGGGGGGGGGCGGCGGCGGGGGAGTATGGCTTCTAATCAGATGAGACACACTTTCTTATTCAAATCACAAAAATCTCCCTGCTTATTTCTAAATCAAATTGTATTTTATCATCATTGTTCCTAATTAGTTATTACTAGTCAATGAATGCTATATATTGCTACTTATTTCCTTGAATTTTCCCATTTACTTACAATGGTTTCTTTGTTCTCATTCTGTTTGTGTTCTCTCCTCTCCCCTTCTCCCCATCTCCTCCCACCTCTTTTTTTTTTTTTTTGAGGGGTCTTTCTGTGTTGCCCAGACTGGTAGCAAACTCTTGGGCTCAACAGATTCTCCTATCCTCAGCCTCATGAGTGCTGGGATTATGGGCATATATCACTGTGCCTGTATTCTACAATGTTTTTAATGTTCAGAAGAGGAAAGCACAGATGAGGATACAGGGTTTTTTTGTTTTTTTTGTTTTTTTTTTTTTGTTACCATTCTTATTTCAGTTCTAAAAAGTTCTAAGAGGAAAGGTGATTAGACTGATAGACACAGATGGTAGAGCCCCTTCTGTGTGTTAGCCATGGACCACACAGATGGTAGAGCCCCTTCTATGTGTTAGCCATGGGCCACACAGATGGTAGAGCCCCTTCTGTGTGTTAGCCATGGACCACACAGATGGTAGAGCCCCTTCTGTGTGTTAGCCATGGACTACACAGATGGTAGAGCCCCTTCTGTGTGTTAGCAGTGAACTACACAGATGGTAGAGCACCTTCTGTGTGTTAGCCATGGACCACACAGATGGTAGAGCCCCTTCTGTGTGTTAGCCATGGACCACACAGATGGTAGAGCCCCTTCTCTGTGTTAGCAGTGGACCACATAGATGGTAGAGCCCCTTCTGTGTGTTAGCAGTGGACTACAGTGCAAGAATTGAACCGGAGAAAATGAGCCAATAGATTTCCAGGAATGTGTATTGAGTTAATGAATGGCCAGCAAGATGGCTCAGTGTGGCAGAGGCACCTGCTGCCAAGCCTGATGGGCTGAGTTTGGTAACTGCAACCTATATTGTCCTATGACTTCCACGCACATGCTATGGTGTGCACACACAAAAAAACAAAAATGTAATTTAATAATTAGAAAAAAAAAA
>CABHPP010148845.1:43288-63137 GCA_902168425.1 Peromyscus attwateri | reverse complement strand
CGCAGAGAGAGCGCGTCGCGGGGAGTCGGCGCCTAGGCGACACGGGAGAGGCGCCGCCGCCGCCGCCGCCGCTGGCCAAGGTGCTGGACACCACAGGCCCGTCGGCCGCTTCGCCTGGTCAGGCCCCCTCTGCTGCAGCCGCTGCGGCCTCGCTTCCAGCCAGGTCCCCATGGAAGAGATGGAAGAAGAGTTAAAATGCCCTGTGTGTGGCTCCTTCTATCGGGAGCCCATCATCCTGCCCTGCTCTCACAATTTATGTCAGGCGTGCGCCCGCAACATCCTGGTGCAAACCCCGGAGTCCGAGTCCCCCCAGAGCCGTCGGGCCTCGGGCTCTGGGGTCTCCGACTATGACTATCTGGATCTGGACAAGATGAGCCTGTACAGCGAGGCGGACAGCGGCTATGGCTCCTACGGAGGTTTCGCCAGCGCCCCCACTACCCCGTGCCAGAAGTCGCCCAACGGCGTCCGCGTTTTCCCCCCTGCTATGCCGCCACCGCCCACCCACCTGTCACCGGCTTTGGCCCCGGTGCCCCGCAACTCCTGCATCACCTGTCCCCAGTGCCACCGCAGCCTCATCTTGGATGACCGGGGGCTCCGCGGCTTCCCCAAGAACCGCGTCCTGGAAGGGGTCATCGACCGCTACCAACAGAGCAAAGCCGCGGCCCTCAAGTGCCAGCTCTGCGAGAAGGCGCCCAAGGAAGCCACGGTCATGTGCGAACAGTGCGACGTCTTCTACTGCGACCCTTGCCGCCTGCGCTGCCACCCGCCGCGGGGGCCCCTAGCCAAACATCGCCTGGTGCCCCCAGCCCAGGGCCGCGTTAGCCGGCGGCTGAGCCCGCGCAAGGTCTCCACCTGCACAGACCACGAGCTGGAGAACCACAGCATGTACTGCGTGCAGTGCAAGATGCCGGTGTGCTACCAGTGCCTGGAGGAAGGCAAACACTCCAGCCACGAAGTCAAGGCTTTGGGGGCCATGTGGAAACTGCACAAGGTGAGTCCTATGCAGCCCACCCCTGACTTCCCGCGCCCTGGCTCCTCCAGGTTTGCAGCACTCGGTCCCTCTTAGGGTCACAGCGCATCCCAGTGGGGGCGCAGTGCAGGTGCCTTTGGCGTCTGCCTTGCGATCTGGTGCATTGCAGGAGGCTCGGGGGACGTTTGATGCGATGCGGGGAAGTCGAATGTCTCCAGGGAGCTGTTGCAGGGATGTCTTAGCGTGGGTTTCCCTCCCCAAGCACTCTGCCTGTCAGCTGGGCCCAAGGCGCCCCCTCTTCAGTCTGCAGACTATGGCTGCCACCACCTTAGGGCAAAGCCTACGTGGCTTGGCAGAGGCGCGCGGGCGGCAATGGGCTCCGGGCAAGAGCCAGTGGTGGCTGAGGTGGGCTGAGGAGCTGGGAGACGTGAGCAGGCGGGGCGAGGGGGTTGTGTGGACCTCAGGGGACTGTCTCAGCGAGGAAGGCAGAAGCCCTGATGCTCGGCGGGGGCGGGGAGAGACTCCGCGCGGGCGGAATACTGATGAGTCGGCTCTGAGCTGGACCTGAGCTCCTGTTGGAAGAGAAGCCGGTTCTGGTGCCTTCAACTCTAGCAGGTGGAGAGGCTGCTGTCCCAAGGCAAACAGTCTGTCTGGGCCTTGACCCTCGGCGGAGGGGGACCTAAGGCCCAAGCAGAAGGACCAGAGATTTTTAACCATCACTTCCCCCAAACCCTCATTCCACCAGGGTTCAATCCTTTCCCCCTTTCAGTAGCTGCGTGTGCAAACTTTGAGACACCTGTTAGCAGAATTGTCTTTTTGATGGGGCTTCTCCCAGACCTACTGAAAAAGAATGCCTTTAACATGTTGTCATGTGACTCCTCCTCTACTCCGATGGCTTCCTCAGACCATTAGAACATTCTAGCAAAATCCTCTCGACTTCTTCCTCTTGGCCTCTGCCACTCATTGACTCCTCACTCTCCGCTTCTGTGTTTCTTGCTGTTCTTCAACCAACACCGGGGCCTGGCCTCTGCCTAAGCCTTCACGTTGGGTGTTCTTCCCTGAAATCCAATTCCCCAGTGCCTAGATAGGGCGACTCCCTGGCCTCCTTGACTTTGCTCAGATGTGAGTAAAGCCCAAATAGAGGCTTTGCTGACCAATGGATGCCGCCTGCCTCAGACAACCTTTCCTCCCTGTTTTATTTTTCTCGGTGGTACCTATCACCCTCTGGCATGATAACACGCCACATATATTAATTATGCTGGTTTTGTGTTAATATATTGGCCCTCCCTCAACACACACAGAACAGGAAGATAATCTTTGTGAGGAAAGAGCTCCTTGTAGTAACATGCCCGTGTTGCTTAGCAGGAAGGAGACCCCTTGCAGAGGTGTGCTGAAAGTCAACTTTACTTTTCAAGTATTCCCCTTAGTTGGAGAGGCATGCATTGTCCCGGGAGAAATTGTCTTTACACCACAGAGTTGTCTGCCCAAGGATAAGACAGTGAAACCCTCAGCTGTGTCCCCACTAGTTTCCCAGCATTCCTTGGGGACTAGAAAAGCCGACTTGGAGAGACACCTATCCTGCCGTTAAGATGGGAACAGCAATAATGACTGAGGACATAAAATGACAAATGTCAGCATTTTTCATCAATCTTTGGGAACTTCCTCAACTCTTTCCCTGTCTCTGTATCCCAAGTGGCAAGGGATTTATGGCATGTGCCATCATGCCCAGCTCTCCAGTTTTACTTTTTAAAATGGCATTCAATTTTGAAAGTTTAAAAAGCTGTAGTTCTCAGCCATTTTTTCCCTTCATATAATGATGCTGTACTCAAATTCATAACTGTAGCCTGGACATAGTTGATGTGTAGTTGAATTGCTCCACAAAGTATCTAAGAAATTAATCACCCCGCCTGGGCAAAGACCTTAGTGCTATATGTGGATGTCACTCAGTATTGCTTGTCCATGGAGAAAAGCACTTGCTCTATCCATGAAGACCAGAAAGAACCTTCAAATCTATGCCAAGCCCCATGGAAAGTTGAAATGTCAAGCCTGTTTGTTAACATGACAATGGAAGTTGTGAGTATATACTATGGTTGAAAATTTTATATCTGCTTAAAAGAAAATTACAAAAAAAAACCCATGAGAAATGGAATAAAATGGCTAGAAGACCATGTACTGTCCAATTTTTGGCATATTCTTTCCTGACTAATAATCAGTATCATTTTGTTCAGTCAATATCCAGATAACCAAATGGCCTGGAAAAGTTGAGCAGAAGAATGGTAGATTTTAATATTCATTTGCTATCTGTTAGAAGAACACTAACCGTTACTCCTTAATTTTAATTTTCCTTAACAAGATAATATGTTACTTCTTCATTTACTATCTCTGTAAATGCTCTTGGGTCAGAATTGCTATGACCTTCAAAATACAGGAAGAGCATAGACTATACCTCCTTCTCTCAGAGTTGGGTATTCAGTTATGAATGACTTCATTCTTATTCTATGATAGTAACCATTCCTACTGATGAAGAAAATCCCATAAATGAATATCCGTTAGGCACAAGTCATCAGCTTGCACACTCAAGGCCAAATAGTTTTCAAGTGTTTTTAACAGCTGGCTAAAATTTATTGTCAGTTTACCAAATTAACTTTTTAGATATTCATGACTTTTAAAATTTATAAATAATATATGAAATAATAGGCCAAGCCAAATATCAGTCTTAAACTGAAACAGGACGTACTCTAACTCTTTATCTAAGTTAGGCTGATAGAAAAACTCACAACACAGAAGAGGTTTGTAGACATTTTGAAACAGGCGTTTGGAACTCCTATTACAATCTCTTTGTAATGTTCAGCTGTTCTCAAGAGCTTCCCAAGTCTTAAACTCTTGATTTTATGAATCACTGAGTCAGTGAATGTTTCATAAGCTTTCTTCCATGTTTGTGCTGCCAAGCAAAGATTTTCTTTTCCTTTTACCCTACACGTGCACTACTCCTCCTGATCTTGTCTCAAATGGTCCTTCAAATTACTTTGCTTTTAAATGAATTAACTTTGGTGTTTTGAGATAGAGTCTTATGTAGCCAAGGCTGCCCTCTAACTTGCCGTGTAGCCAAAGTTGACTTTGAACTCCTGGTCATCCTGCCCTAATCTCCAAACAAGTCCCTTCTTTTCCAAAAATGAAGATTTACAATGTAATCATTTTAAAGTAAACCATCAGTTGATTCCACTTTCATTCCTGAACTAAGCTGGAGAAGTATTTGCTTAGTTATATGAAAATGTCTTAGATGATGCCTCTAAAATAACATTCTGTTAATTGTACATTACAGTATGTTACAATGTATTTCCTTATGGTCATTGTACTCAGTAGCCTACATTTGTGCCTTTTTCTTTCTATTAATTTACTTGAGGTAGACATAGAACATTGTGTGTGAAATATAAACATTCTTATAGGTCATAGGACAATGTTTCCGAGGAGGAAATTATACCCCTTGAGCTGAGGCACAATGAAAATGAAGAACTTTGTATCCCTTTTCATGACTTGTGTCCTTTACCTGCATTCAGTTTTTCTACTTCTAATTGTGCCATGAATCTTTTTGGTTTTGGTGGTAGATAAGTACATACAATATATTCAAAACTGAGTGTGCCAAGTTTAATGTGAAGGATCACAGCTTCTGTTCCAAATGTCCATTGTAAGTGTAAAGAAGTTCCTTGAGTTATAAAGACTTTGGGGGGGCGGGGAGTCCGGTCAATTTTGGTGTGTTGTATTTTTATTATTTATTATTTTCTTATTTATTTGTTTGTTTATTATTTTGAGACAGCATTTCAGTATGTAGCTCTGGTTGTCCTGGAACTCACTATGTAGACCAGGCTGGATTCTCCTGCCTCTCCTTCCCAGGCACTGGGATGAAAGTTGTACACTACCACATCCGATTTTTTCCAAAGGGTGTGTGTGTGTGTGTGTGTGTGTGTGTGTGTGTGTGTGTGTGTGTGTTATGTTTTTATTTATTTGCAAGTTTGGGTCAATAAAGTTTAGAAAATTTTAAGAATGAGCTGAGCCATAATTAAGTGGGTAGAGGACAGGAGGTTCAGGCTCCCAAACTGACAGGCTACTTACTCTCAAGGCTAAGCGAATCTCACACCTCTCTCTGTCACCCACAGGGATGCAAAGAGCTTCAATGGTGTTCTCAAAAGTCTTTGAAAAAATAGTGTAAAATGTTCACAAATCATTAATTTCAGTTTGCATAAAGTAAGAGATAACCAGCCATCATCTGTTGTTGGGTCACTAGAAATAATGTCCACACACAAGTTAGTCAGCAGGAAAATAAACAGCACATTTTCCACCTGCCTAGGTAATGGACCTTTTGGTGTGCATGACACTGTGCAGGCTTTGAATATTAATTCTGTGAAATACTTGAGGTATTTCCAGATTTCTTTAAATTTTGGAATATTTACATATGCATAGTAAGGTTTCTTAAGATAGGATCCAAATTTGAATCCGAAAGTTATTTGTTTCCTATACATTTCATTTAAAGAACCTGTGGGTCATTTTATGCAGATTTGTAAAGTGCCAGGCTGGGATGGAGATTCACCTGAGGTTAGGCAGAAATTTGCCATTTGTGATATCATGTAAGAGCTAAAAATCAGTTTGAGTTTGAGGCATTTTCAGATTTTAGATTTACAAATTAGAGATGCTCAACCTGTAACCATGGCATCCAGGGTAGAAGAAAAACCTCTTATATGAAAATAAAATGTGAAATAGCACAATAGTTGTAAATAATATCATTTTAAAACAAATTTTTTCAGAGACTGATAGCTGTAAAGAGCAGAAACCAGCTCAGGCGATGAAGGAAGATTTATGGGGAGTAGAACAAAAATCTGCCTTCCAGGGGGATGAAACTGGCATACCAGAGTTCACGGTGTCAGGAAGCTTGGACCAGACAATGCTGTGGTAACCTCAGTGAACTTTTGATTTCTCATTCATGTCAATATCATGGTCCCTTTTTCCCTTTAGCTAGTTCGTGATGTTTTATCTGCCACTCTCAATTGAGAAATCCTGAGTTACAAAAATACATAGTTTAAAAAACACTTGGCCATTTTCATTGAAGATTCTAATTGTTTTTAATTCCAGATATTGTCTCTAAAACATACTTACAAGGCTGCATTTTGATGCTGTAAATACAAACACAAAGGCAGTATTGGTTCAGTGAAGCAAAAATGGCATTAAATCCACCTGGTCACTTCTATTGGTTTTCTTTTGCTGGTTTTTATTGTGAAGTTGTTTGCAAAGAAGTCCAAAGGGAGCGTTATTTAAAAGAGTTCTAAATACCCAGTGTAGGTCCTGATGCACATTTTTAAAGGACCATCTCCTACACATACTGGATCACTAAACAATCTCTGCAAACCTCTGGTTATACATAAAAATCCAGAATCCATTATGTTTATTATTTTATTTGTGTGTGTGTGTGTGTGTGTGTGTGTGTGTGTGTTCATGCATGCATGCATGTATGCGTGTGTATGCATGCACAGGTCCGTGGAGGCCATGAGAGGGTGCTGGATCTTCTGGAGCTGAACTTATAGGCAGTTGTGAGCCACCAAATGTGGATGCTGGGAACTGAACTCCAGATCTCTGCAAGAGCAGCAAGTGCTCTTAACTGCTGAGCCACCTCTCCAAGCCCTGCTGATCTATGCTTGAGGTCAGAAGTTCTTAAACTATATTCCCAGTAATTTTCCATAGTTAAATAAGTTTGGAACTCTCCATTCTAAGCACACTCCTGACAGTTCCCACTCTACAATGTCATATCATCATAATACTGTGGTGGTCATTCTTTGCCCACAGTTTCACTTCCTGTGGTTTCAGTTACTGAAGTCAACCAGAGTTCAAAAGAATTAAATGAAAATTTCCAAAGGGAAACAATTCCTCAGTCTTAAATTGCTTGCCATTCTGAACAATGATGAACTTTCATGCCATTCTGGTCTGTCCACTCAGGATGTGGTTCCCCCCTTTCTCCAGAGCATCCACTGCACAGCCTTAGTGGGTAGCTGGTCCGTTAACTGATGCACTGCTGTAGGATGGCAATGTTTGAGTTTGAGTAACCCTTACGTAGTAGCTACACATTATGTTACAGTGCCTACACCACCCACCTCAGTTCACCTCAACATGTAGGTATATCACATATCATCGAAAGAACCATAAATATATTTTGTGAGAGAGACCCCATAGACATAATGTTTATTATATATTGTTATAACTATTATCTTTTGTGATTGCTATTAATCTCCATCTAATTTACAAACTAACTTTTGCTATAGATGTACATTTGTATAAAAACACACTATATATGTAGAGTTTGGCACTCTACACAGCTTGGGGCACCTACTGAGAGTCTTGGTTTATATCCCCCAAAGAAGAGACGGGAATGCTGTGTGTCAACTGGCATTCTTGTTGCAAACTAGCATTTTTTAAACTTATTCAACTTTGGAAATATCTTTTTGAGTGGCTCAAATGTTTGGGAAACATTGTCAGGTAAATTACTAGTCAATAACTTGGTTGGGGTAATTGGAATTGATTTTTTTTTTCTGTCTATGCAGAATAGAATATCCAAAACCCTGGCCTCAGGAAGAAAAGTTTCTAGGGAGCCCTATGTAAATCTTACGTTAATTCTTAAGTAAATGTTAAGTCAAATTTATTATTCTTTAAATACTAAAAGTCAAAGAGAAGAACTACCTAACTTTGTAATGTTTATGTGTGCATATGTATCTGGGTGCATATTGTCTTCTTTACTATTGTAAATATAATTCTTTAAAATGACTTTAGGCATCAGAAGTCTAATGCACTGTAATGAAAATCAACTGATCTCCCTTGACTGTTTCTAGGCTTTGTATACAAAATGCCAAGGCCAAGTTTAACTGAGTTTCTCACTAAACTATAATAGGTACAAGTAGATTGTTGTGAAAATGCTTTTGACTGAATAGACAGTATTAAAAAGGTAAAGAAAGGGCAGCTGGGCGGTGGTGGCTCACGCCTTTGATCCCAGCACTCAGGAGGCAGAAGCAGGCAGATCTCTGTGAGTTTGAGGCCAGCCTGGGCTACAGTGCAACCAGGGCTATACAGAGAAATCCTGTCTCAAAAAAAACAAAAGCCAAAAAGCAAAAACAAAACAAAACAAAAAGGTAAAGGGCTACAGAGAAAACACAGAGAGCACATACTGTTCTCCCAGAGACCCAAGTTCAATTCCCAACACCCAAACCCAGCAACTCACAACCGCCTGGCTCTAGAGCAGTGGTTCTCAACCACAGGGGTCGCATATCAGGTATCCTGCATATCAGATATTTACATTATGATACATAACAGTAGCAAAATTACAGTTATGAATAACAACTAAATAATTTTATGGTTTGGGGTCACCACAACAGTGAGGAACTGTTTAAAGGGTCACCAGCATTAGGAAGGTTGAGAACCACTGGGCTAGGGGAACCTGATGCCCTCTTCTGGCCTCCAAGGGTATCTGTACTCACACACACACACACACAATTAAAAATAAAAGCAAAGTATTTTTATAAGTTAAAAGCCCAATGTTCCTATGAGATTCTAGCACAACAATTTATAAGAGCTAAGTGAGTAGTATTTCTAAGGTGCAAACTTTATTAATATTTTCATATAGACAATGAGGTCAGTTTTTAAACTTAGAGTTATCATGAAATAGTAATGCAGTTTATCAAGACAATCAGCCAATGACTAGTTTTGCCTAATTCACCCCAAAGCCAGCCACTCCCAGGCAGGGGTGGGGTGGGGTCTCCCAGCAAGGATCTATCCCAGCTGTGCACAGGCTAACTTGTAGTTGCTGGCAGGCAGTCTCCCGTTTCTTCTGCAGCTACATCAGGGACATGAGCACAGCCTTTCACTCTTCTGGATGAAAGTCCACATGCCGGCCTAGGACTCGTCACAGTCCTGTCTGATACTCAGCTTTTCCCTCCTAACCCCCCACCTGACCTCTGACCTTCCAGCTATCTTCCTATCCACTGAGCTTACCTTCCACCCCTTCTTAGACCAGACTTTGACATCCCCAACTAAGCTTTCCTAGTGGGGCTTGAGCAGGCTCCACAGCCTTGCCCCTGTCCACCTTCTCAACTGCTCATTTGAGTGTTTGCACTGGAACCCAATAACCTGTGCCATAGAGTTTTTCGGATTTACCTCTGTCCCCACCCACATTTTGTAATGAGTAGATGTTAGATAAAGATTTGCTTAGTGAAGGAAAGAATTAGTGAGAGGACGATTAATTACTACCAGCACAATCCCAGTATTTTAAGTTTATAGAGTAGCCTGTCAGTTGGATCATCAAATTTAACATATTTAACACTTTCTGTGAGAATGTACTGAGTACTTACTATAGGCACGACACTGCTAGAAGCCATTTACAGCAGTTTGTTTTGTTTTATTTTGTTTTGGTTTTCATTTTTTTTAACTTTTATAATCTAATCTTCCTATGAAAAAGAATACAGGAATGTCGTAAAATCACACCAACTGTAAGCGGCAGAGCCAGAGTTTGAACCTAGGCCGTCTGACTACAGAATCCGTGCATTGACTGCTATTCAGTCGTACTTTCTGTAAGCAGGACATACATGACCTATAAAGCACAGCGCTACGTCTCATAAATCCCGGGTCCTTAATGAATAGCTGAGGTCCTTTGTTCCTTATGTATAGAAATTGCTGAGAAATTAAAAGCCCCTTTTTCTCCTAAGTTTGCTCAGGACAAAAATCCATTACAAGAGGAAATACACAGCAAAGGAAAAGGAGAGACACATTTGTTGAGCATTCCATAAGCGAGATAGTCTGAGGTGAAACACAGGCAGGATTAGGTCTTGAGGGCCAACCTGCCTCCCTGTCGGAGCTAGGTGACAGACAGGGACTGTCAGCTCAGCCACAGTCCTCTTTTTTTTTAAGATTTATCTTATTTTATGTGCTTTGGTGTTTTGCCTGCATGTATGTCTGTGTGAGGGAGTCAGATCCACTAGAACTGGAGTTACAGACAGCTGTGAACCGCCATGTGGGTGCTGGGAATTGAACCTGGGTCCTCTGGAAGAGCGGTCATTGCTTTTAACGGCTGAGCCATCTCTCCAATCCCCTAGGCACAGTCCTCTTAATGAAACAACACATCTTAAATTTTACAGATGAAGATAACATAAAAGAATAAGAGATTTTAAAATGAAAGGGGCACATGAATACTTTGTTTCTGCATCTGAAATATTTATGAATGCGGTTTTGAAAACACGAATATGTGTTTATAGCCAGACTTAGGAATCTGATCTGTGTTTACTGTCAATTTCTTCCTACACCCTCGCCTGTGGAACTCAATCGAGCTATTAAACATTTTTTCCTGTGATCCCTTTTCGCCTAAGAAAAATTTACACACCTTTGGATACACTAGTAACATAGGTATGCCAATTAAACACTTATTGATAATAAATTGTAAAGTGACCTATTATAAAATAATCCCTTGGTATACATATAATTATACTATTTCTTAGGGACAAAAGCAAATTTGCATACTGAGATGGGTGTGCTCTTTTTTGTGCATAAGAAATTAAATCCTGGCTGAGGATTTGCAAAGTATCTTCAGTATCTTTTAGCGTTGATCAATATTTTCATAATTGTCAATGTTGAAGACACATGAGTAAGCAAAATAATGGCAGAAGCATGCTGAAGGACATTTCAGCTGGGAGTTTTGTCCTACTCCATGCCATTCACTCAACGTTTTGTTTGTTTTTGTTTTTCAAGACTGGGTTTCTCTATGGAGCCCTGGCTGTCCTGGAACTTGCTTCATAGACCAGGCTGGCCTCAATCTCAGAACTCAGAGATCTGCCTGCTTCTGCTCCTGAGCACTGGGATTAAAGGTGTGCACCACCATTGCCCAGCTCAACAAATTTTTAGTGAAACTCAGATGTCGACTTTTAATATAAAACACTCTAATCCAAAGGTACACTAATTTGATACTTACATACTCATAAATGTCAATAGGAAAATATTTTCAAAGCCTTTGTTTTTTGGCAATTAAAATAGTGTGTTTCGATAAGAGCAGAAAACTTCATAGGTACACAGCAAACACTACAGTTCATAACATATGGGAGCCTCAAATCTGAGTGAGATGTCTCAGGTATCTGACTGAGATATCTCAGGTATCGTCTGCTGGCGTTGCTTAGCTTGAACACTCCCACAGTACCGAGGGCAAAAGTTCTGCATTCAGAACCAAGCTTCAGGGAAGCCACACATTATAAACACCTCAGATTCCTTCCGTACCTCTAATCATCCTATGTTCAGAGCCTTTTACTGTTCCCAAATTTTCCACTACATTCGGTGCCAAATGAGGTTGCAACCCACAGCTGAAGAAGCCATGGGTAGTCCCATTCATGAACAGTCATGGTTTAGAAACAGATTTAAGCTCTGCCAAACAAAATTGTGATTCACAAGCCTTGCTGCCGTGGTCTGAAGGGGGCCCTTCAGAAGCTTGCTCCCCAGAGCAGTACTGTTGGGAGGTGGGACCTTGATAGTGTAGTTAGGTCGGAGCACTCTGCCTTCGGGAATAGGTTGATGGCATCTGGCTGGACTAGTTAATGAGAAGGTGGGCTCCTGATGAGAGGATGCTTTTGGGTTCTCTCACTTCCTTTCACCCATGAGATGCATTCTACTGTGTCATGGTGCAGCAGATGGCCCTCAACAGATGCAGTCTTTTGATCTTCTAAAACTGTGAGCCAAATCAATTTCTGTTCATTAGGAATTTCCCTGCCTGTGGCATTTTGTACAGCAGCACCAATGGATAAGGACCTTGCATAAAACCAAAGCTGCATGCCTTTGCTAACAGCTCTGATCAAAGAAGCTCTTCCTTAAGGACTTTGCTTTGGAAAGTTTGCCTGAACATTGCTCTTTGGTGTGGGAAAGCCATCTTTTGTGAGAAGCCGGGCTTCGTAGATGGTTAATTCTCATCTGCTGCTGATGCATTCATGGGAAGCTGACTTTCTACCTGATGGCCACAGTTTGGCTTTATTGAGATATTTGTTCCTCTTCTTTATTCTTATTTTGCTTGAAGCTTTTATTCTGAGGAACAACCTACCATACGGACTCCTCATTGTGTCCCATACTCCAGGAAAAGTCTGAGAGAGGCATTTGAGCTGCCATGTGTATAATTTCAAGATATCATCTGTCCTCTGAACAAAGCAGCTGGCAGAAATGGGCAAAGGTAGTTACCTAAATCAGATAACCTAGAACAGGCTCTGTGACCTCAGAGTAAAACCCTGGACCATCAAACATATATATATATATATATATATATATATATATATATATATATATATATGTTAAAGAGCAAGCTCCAGTACAAAGCTGAACAAGACCCCAGAACATTCTGTCGCGATCACCCTTTCTTGATGGTCTGTAGTTTCTTCTCCCCACAGTAAATGAGCAACAGCTGACTCTACAGCACACCCACACCCTCTTTTGCTTACTGGTATTCACACCGTTGCCAGGACAGAATGATTCATGAAGCCTATAAAGCCACTTATAGGCTTATGCTGGACCATCCTCCCTCTCACACCTGTGAAGTGTTATCCCAAGAGCATTCGTCACGTAAAGTCAAATGTAAAATCAGACTTCCATCCAATCTAATAAATCTTCCATGGCAGAGATAAATCCACGGGGCTTCTAACAAGAAGCTCCTATTGATTTTATTGACCATCAATCATCTAGCCAAGATTTTTGCGAGGAAATACAATAAACAGCTTTCGGCACGTAATCAACGGGTGTTTACAAGCTGCCTGTGGTATCTGGCCCATTTTCTGCCACTGTAGAAGTCAGTCCACCATTGGTGGAACTAGAACATGGAGTGGTATTAGATACAATGTTCTCCATTTCCCACTTTGAGGAACAAGGAAAACAGAACGTTGAAATTTGTGTGAATGCTGCATTTCCAGGCTGGCTCTAACAAGTTCAGTATTCAAGGGTATCATGTTTGGCCGTTCTCGGTGGACCCCAAATGGCACATGCACGTGTGTACCTAGCATAGAACATGGATTCTTTGAAAGCTGCTTCTGGGAAGGGAACCTATGACCTCTCACATGCTTGGCAAGTGCTCTACTGTTGAGCTATGTCCTTAGCCTATGCTTCTTTCTTTCTTTCTTTTTAATTTTGAGACAGAGTATCATTAAGTTGCCTAGGTTGGCCTTGAACTTGCAATCCTCCAGTAACTACGATTACTGTTTTTATTTAAATGTTTTTCAGATTATCAAGATTTCACAGTTTTTATGGTTGAGCTCATGTTTAGCCATTAATCCAACATTTGCATTGACTCTAGCTTCTACAGCCCACTGGAACCATCATTTGGATGCACGTAACCGCCTCACACTTAGCATGCCCAGAGCAGAACTCCTCAGCCCTCTCCCACTGGTAACCATGGATTGCCTCTTTTTATTCTGAATAAGATCTGAAGGATGCAATTCCACAGTAGAGTCAAATTGAGACAGGAGAATGGGCACAGAGTGAGGTTCCGAGGGCCTTACCCAAAGCCTTACAAAATTAGCATATGAAAAAAGCAAGTTGGCAAAAAAGGAGGGCTGAGTCCCCTAGCCTCCACTAGCCTCACTCAGCTGCATACTAATATCCTAAATTATAGAAGTGCCTTTTTCCTATATCTGAGTATGTGCTTATGAGGCAAGTCCAGACAGGCCCCACATAGCTTCTAGAAACTAGGCCCCAGATGACCAAATATGAAACTCTCATATGCCACCACCATCCCCTGGCCTTTGATCCACAGGAATAGAAGGAAGCTGAAAGCATGGGTCTGTAAAAAAAGTCACTGAATGGCAAGATTCAGGGGCTGCAAGTGGGTAAGCTCCTAGGCGCTAAGCATGTGGCACTCCCACAGAACACACATACTCCATTCTCTTCTTGCCCTGTCCATTTCTTGCATTCGGTTGTTCCCGAGTTCCTGTTTCTATGAGAAACCTTCAAATGTAAGCACAATGTTTTCCTGAGTCACCCCAGACCAGCAGTTCTCAACCTTCCTAATGCTGCGACCCTTTAATACAGTTCCTCACGTTGTGGTGACCCCCAACCATAAAATTATATTGTTACTACTTCGTAACTAATTTTGCTACTGTTATGAATCATAATGTAAATATCTGATATGCAGGATATCTGATATATGACCCCTGTGAAAGGGTCGTTTGAGCCTTCCAAGGGGTCTTGACCCACAGGTTGAGAATCACTGCCTTAGAGAATTGTTACACCTGAAAGGGAGTTTCCCCCAAGTTGCAACCAAGTCAGACAAAAGTCCAGGTGAGCCAGGGGCCTGGGACTTGTGACTGGCATCTGAGGTGGGGTAGGCTGTGGGTCTGACATGCGCAGCTCAGGTCAAAACGTTCAAATATTGGAAAGTGGGAAGACACCAGAAATGAGTACCTGGGAGTGGAATTGAGTCATTTTGGAGCTTGATGTTTGATGTTTGACTGTCAGTTTGTTTTCCAAAGACTCTACCTTCCTGCCTTCCCATCAGCAGTGTATGCCGTTACGTTTTCTCCATCCTTGTCAACACATGTTATGGTCTGACTTCGTAGACGTCCTAGAGGGTGTGAAGTGGTGTCCCTTTGCGGTTATGATTTGCATTTCCCCAGGGACTGGAGATGTCCTTGGAAATCCTTTCAGTTGCCTTTGGTTTCGTCCCCGTCTTTTTCTACTTTTCTCAACCCCAAAGGGCTGATTCCAAGGTAGAACTTGGATGATCTCTGTCCAGCTGGCCCCACCAATTAGAAAAGCGTAAGGACATCTCAGCACAGCAGACGACGCTTCCCTGGGCATGGTGGCCTTCCTCCTCACCCCGAGTTCCACATCTGACTGTGGTGATGGAGTTCACTTCTGTATAGCGCCGTAACACTCTGGCCCTGCTGTGCATTCTGTTAATGGAGAGTCACCATTGTGGTATTTTAAAAAGCGAGTTAAGGTGCCAGAATGCAAGATTCCCCTGTACGGGTGAAAGCTATAAACTGATAGAATTGTGGCACTGGGTCTTACACAAGGCCCAACTCTTTCTGAGGTCAGAAAAAACAACTGACCACTTCTTAAAATTACCAAAGTCGTGTGGTACCTCTTACTGTTAAAAAAAGAAAACCACCTTATTTTATGGAATTTACATTAAGAATTCTGAATATCCAAGAGCCCACTTTTATTGCGTGTGTGTGTGTGTGTGTGTGTGTGTGTGTGTGTGTGTGTGTGTTTATTCAATGAGGCTCAGTTGAAACAGGATTTTTCCCTTTGGGAGGACTCTTCCATGATCCCAGACACTCACACTCACTTTTTTTTATTATTATTATTGTAGGTTTTCTATATTCTATGTCTATAATCACCAAAGTTTATTAACTTTGTTTGGTTATTATTGTTCTCTAAAGAAGACTTGTGTATGTTTATGCCGTTCAATTGATGGCCCTTCTTTATCATAACTTACTCTATTTCCACAAACATTAGCTTTCAGTAACTCAGAACCTTTGTCCAAAGGATCAGCTTGAGCCCACCATCCCTCTCCACTCTGCCGTGGTCCTCTGTGAATCTCCTGGTTTCTGCCAACCTGCCTGCACGCACCTTCCTTCATGCTCTCTGGGGTAGCCATCTTGCAGCGCTGGGACCAAAGTGGAGCTGCCAGCATGCTAGGCAAGCACTTTAGTTCTGAGCTGTACCCCAAGTCCCGGCCTGACTTCTTAGTCCTCTCCAAGGCTTCCTTTCATTGGCATGTGTCTGGTAGGCTCAGTCAGCTGTCGGGGAGTCTCCTTAGCCACCCCATGTGGCTTGTGAATCCTCTGCCTTCCCCTAGTCACTGGCTCTCTCAGGCCTGGCTTCATTCCCAGTGAAGGTCCAAGAGATGACAGCTCCTCAAATCATATCTTAGGGCTGGCACCGATCCCAACAATCTATTATTGTAATGTACTTGCCCAACAGCATGTAATGATAAAATAAGATTACAACATACACATCAGGGTCATTCAAAATGTGCTCCTGTTCATCTTAGTTTGAAAGATGCCATAAAGTGATTAAATGCAACACAGAATCGATTGACAGGTAGCCATTACTGATAAGAAATATGATAGAATTTTTGTTGGTGTTGATGATGGTCTTAGGGATTAAACCCAGGAGCTCACGCATTCTAGACAAGCACTCTCACTGCGGAGCTATGTCCCTATTAATTTTTCTTTTATTTGGAGAGACAGAGTCTTGCCAAGTTGCCCTGACTACCCACTAACTCCATTCTCCTTCCTGCCTCAGCCTCCCGAGTAGCTCCCGAGGACAGGCATCCCCACATTATCCATCTTAGAACACTGAATAGAACCTGGACATTCTGCTTAGATTGAGGACCAGAAATAAAAAAAAATAATTTATAAATTTCATCTGCAAATGGGAGATGATTGAATTAGTCAGTAGAACATTATTATCTAAATTGAAGGCTGACAAAGACTGGCCAATTAATTATTCTTTCCTGAGTATGGCCAAAGAGTTCAACTGTATTTTCATTCCATTAAATCATATATTTTATTATAACAAAGTTATCAATTTATCTTTAAAATTCTTTTTATTTTGAGTCATGATCTCTCTGTTTAGTCCAAGCTGGCCTCAAGCTCACACAGTCCTCTTGCCACAGTCTCAGAAGTACCGGTATTATAAGCATACACCACCAAACTCAGATTTATTTAATAGTTTAATTTGCTATACATAAAATGCTATAGCTTGGGATTGTTGATTATTAAGTTTTATAAAACTCAGCAAATACAAAAGGTTATATTGTAAAATAGTCATTGGAAATCTTATTCTGTTTTTCAGATACACTTTATCCTGTGCATTTAGGGTTCACAACATGATGTCCTGAGACACCTGTACGTGGTTCAGTGACCAGTGGAGTGACTCAGATTGATAAACCTGTCATCTCACATTGTTACTTTTTTGTGACAAGAGCAGCAAATTCTCCTTTAACGAAAGGTCCCGGATAACGATTTCTTTACTGTGGTTCTCGTGTTGTACACTAGATCCCGAGAGATGATTATTCGGTACATCTCCTGTATTTTATCATTCGACCTACACATCCTAATTCCCCTTACCGTATAACTTCTATTTTTTGTATACTTGACTTTGAATACTTACATGATTCCACATGTAAGTGAGACAGATGGCATATTTCTTTTTGGGTCTGGTTTATCTCATTTAGAATAATGTCTCCAGACCCATCCATATTGTGGCAAATGGAAAATTGCCTTTTTAAGGCTGAGTAATATTTGTGAGTGTGTGAGTGTGTGAATGAATGTGTGTGTGTGTGTGTGTGTGTGTGTGTGTATCACTTTTTCCTTATCCACTAGTGGATACTTACTTAGCTGGTTTCCATATCTTGGTTATTGCGAATGTGAACCCCAGAGTGTTTTTTTGAAGAAATTATTGAACTCACATACCTGAAGAGATTGACATAAAATTTACAGACATTGGATTTGAAATCAATTTCCTTTAGTGTTGCTTGTAGCTTATGGTTTTCTTCAGAGGTTGAATCACATGGGTCAGTGGGATGCTCTAATCCCTGCAGTCCTTCCTATCCTACTGCTCTTCACTTCCCAGGTGTGAGAAGGAATTTAGATGGCTTATGTTCAGAACCCATCCTTATTGTAACTACCTGAGTGAGGCTCCCCTTAGCCCAAGTGAAGTTCTTGTTGGTTCAAGTTCAGGTGCAGGTGAAAAGACTATTTGGTTGATCAGCTGCTGAGAAGTTTGTGCAGTGAGGGAAATGTCTAGCTGATTACACAAGCAAGCACTTTTAGATATGCCCAGATACTCTCCACAGGTCTCCATGTGGAGAATGCTTGATGATGGTGTGTGGCCAGCTCAAGCCCAGATGCCTCTGAGAATTGGTTCTTTTAATACTCAAACTGAGATCAGGGACAGGGTTTTGTGGGTGAACTTTGCCGTCAGATGCAATCTCATTTGGTGTTTGTCTCACTGTGGACTTCCCTATGATTTGGCAGGACAGCTCATTAGAATTGGTTTAGGAGGGCTTTGTGTGTGTTGAGGCAGAGGCTGATGAGGGCCAGTGCTTCAGTTTGATGGGTCACGGGTGCCTCACCTAAAGTCATGGAGTATCTTAGACCTCAGTGTCTTATTGACTGTGTACAAGCCACCACCAGTATTTTAACACTATACATGGCTAGGAGAATATGAGATATCCTTCAGGAATTCAGATTAACACACAAGAAAATATGAAAAATGGGGAATAAAATGGACCATGGCAGATGCAAAAATTAGTCTCTGGTTAAGTCTTTTTATGGCAAGTGTAGAAACCAGAGTTAGGGCCAAAGGACTAGCGCTATGAAGAGAGTTGTCATGATAAACCATAGGAAGACCGGCCAGTGTATCAGACAGCTAACAGAACAGAGCTAGACCTATGACAATCCGGGAAGCAGCATGGAGGGGAAGAATATATGGTGATTGACTACATGTGAACTTGGGTTTCTTTGCGTTTCTCATCTCTGAAATGGACATTGTAACAGATCCTACCTCCAAGGATTGCCATGAGGAAGACAGAAATAACAGTCTGAAATGTCTAATGTCTGTAGGCCAATGTGTTAAAGCCTAGGTTACCAGCAGGTGGCGCTATTTGGGGACGTTCTGGAAACTTCGGAAGGTTGGGTTTGCAGGAAGTAGATTGCAGGGACATGCCTTTGAAAGTTACAGCTCTTTCCCAGTCCCTTCCTTGTTCTCTGCTTCCAGTCCACCATGGGGGTAACAGTCTCCTCCACCACATTTCCACTGCCCTGTATTCTGCCCAAGCGCATGAGACCAAGCTACTGCAGACTGAGCTCTGGAACTGTGAGCTAAAGTAAGACACCCCTCCTTGTGAGCTGTTCTCCTTAGTGTCCGACACAGCCATGCAACTGTAACTGATGCAAGAATGGTAGAAGTCAATCCAAGTTTCCACTACATTTGCATAACTACGTTGTATCTATAAAAGCCTGGCGAGAAGGGCCACACTGCTTACCACTGTTTCCCTAGGGTATGAGTCTCTCCTCTGAGAATGAGGGGAATTCAAGCAGCCAGGCACAGGGTCCCTTTCACAGGGCACATGCAAGGTGAAGAAACAGCAAGGGAAGGATCCAGAAGACAAAAAGTCACTCGTGACCTTGAGGGGTACCATTCTTTTGAGTAGAGGAGGCCAGTGAATTCTGAGGAGAAACCTGGGTTTGGAGCCAGGAAACCTCATCGTCTTTATTTACTTGACCGTTGTTCTAAGTGATTAAACTGCTCTGTACCTCAGGTAAGTTCCTCATTTGGCAAACAGGCAACAATGATGCTGGACCCACTAGAGTAGGCCCTAGAGCTTATCATCGAGAAGTCCCGGGCATTAGCATGTTGTCCATAAATAACAGCTCTTATTATTAAACAAACAAACAAACATTCAGCTGTGCACTGGTATTCCTGTGTTCTGGACTATATTCTGACTGTAGCTGTAGACACCAGGAATGTCTAAAGTCCCTGCCCGCCAAATAAAGGCTACTAATACCCACTTGCTAGAATATCCTTTTAGCTTCCTTTGGCAAAAGAGCCCACAATAAATTTTGCAGTCGGTAGGTTCTATACCAAACGCAGGTAGTCACATTACTCAGAAGTTAGCCAGTAAGGAGGAAAAATCCAGAAGGATCAGACTAGCCACAGACAGCTCAGCCATCCCCACGGACATTTTGTTGTTGTTGTTGTTTCTTCCCTGAATTTTGCTAAAGACCCCTGACTCACACATGCGGATGGGTTTGCTAAAAGTTCATCCCATGACTTCAGGAAGGGCAGGAAAAATGGGGCGGGTGGGCGGGGGGGGGGGGGGGG